>JAHWFP010084468.1:3747-26712 GCA_023313725.1 Lithobius niger
TGGAGTTTTTCAATGTTTAAAATTATAATTGCGTCTGAACTACTGTTTTCCTAAATAATTTGCCAAAGGGAGAAAGCAAAAAAAAAGTCCCCAAAAGAGATGTGCACTAAAACTTGCTATGCTCTTTTGCTAAAAATTGCAAAAGGGGATCTGCGCCCGCTACTGGGTTAAACTTAAAAAAGGAAAATGGTTTGTTAGCGATTTACACTTACGTCACAGCGGAAGTTGGCGTACATTTTCCACTGTGTATTAGGCTTTGTTTTTTAATGTTGTTTGAATTAAACACAATACAAAATGCACGTAGATATATAAAAAAAAAAAAAATGGCAATGCAGACAGATGAAATCACTGTAGTCGGAAGGTCACGCCACAGTGGCTTCATTTTGCCCAGCCAAAACTACACAAAGATTGAGTTGAACACGGAACACAGAGAGATTCACCTACAATCCTATGGGGCGTAATGTGTATCATACAAAAAAACTATAAGGGCAAAGGGACCTATCATGTTTTTTTTATATAGGTGGTTCTTTTTGTTGCACCATGGCTGCCACCAAGTTTATGGTCCGAACCGTGATCACTCAAGCTTAACTGACAATCACCTAGGTGTCAGTTAAGATTGAGTGATCAGGGTTGGGACGGAAAACTTGGTGGCAGCCATTTTGGCTCTGATATCACTACTTTCTACGGCAAAAACTTCAAAACCAACTAGTCGATAACTTGTTTTTAATGTTTCCCCGACACCAAAAAAAGCATTGCATTTTGAAATGTGTGCGGGACATCACCATATCACAAATGATAATTAACAAATGATAGTATGCGTACCGGCAACGGATATCGATGCAATTATTCAGCTCTATATATCTCACATTGGTGACTTTACCATCCCATCCTGGAAGGGTATATTCAGACACGTTGGCTCCTGCCCTCCACCCCACCCCTCCCCGCCCCCAGCCCAGGTTGGCCGACCATAACGATCATTTTAGTTGCTGTTCATGTTTATCTAGTTGTTATTCTGGTCTCCGTAACAGCCGGGAGCCGAGGTAATTAACAAGCAACCAACCTGCTGTCATTTAGCTTTTACAAGAAGTAGGGGCAGGCAAAAAGGGAACCGCCTTCACGTCCAACAACCAAATGACTTCGACCTAAACATCGAAACACTGTGGCATCTTTGTGTAGTGTAGGGTATAGGTACTGATGTCTGGGGCTTTGGCATAGCAGACCAGTGCGTACATGGTTCGAGCGTGTATCCCCCCCCCCCTCCCCCAAACGTTTTTATAACCAAAAATTTGGATGTTAGTGTTGGGGGGGGGGGGGTGGAGGGGTCTGTAACGTTTATCTGTGTCATCGTCCATAAGATAAACAGACGTTTCCCAATAGATTACGAGCAATCATACCAAATTCGCTACGGAGCAAGTGAATGTACGGATTGCTACAAGGGACACTGTATTAAAATTGAGGTAAAAGCAAGAGGCTGCAGCGACTCTCGTAGTCACAACCGGCCTTCTGTACAATTCCGCTTCACACTTCCGGTATTTTTTTCCCTTTTAGCTTATTTCTGGACGCTGAATCTAATGGTGAAAACCGTTTGTTTTTGTCTGGTACCATACCATAGATGATGGAATCACTTGTCGACCACTTCCAGGCCACTTCCGCTTCGTACTTCCGTTTTTTTTTAATGTTTTTATTCCTTTTAACTAAGTTTTGGACGCTGAATCTAATGGCGAAAACGGTTTGTCTCTATCTACCTTTCCGGAGTTAAAAAAGACGACGGTGACAAAGTCGTTGCAATAGTCTTCCCAGCCGTTTCGGCTGTAAAGAAAACTAAAAACAAGGACGCCTTTATCAAAGCCAATGCTATAAGAGCAGAATTGTTAACCTTAAAAAAAAAACGTTGTTTTGTCCAATCTCTTACACTGCAAAACATATATTAAGGTAGTTCGGAAAAGATTCCACTTGTACAAATTGGCAAATCAGAATTCTTTATTTTTATTGAATACAATAACCTTAACGAAACGTTAACGCCAAAAAGACTAAATTCGTTAGCTTCACTCACCACCGCATTCCTTCAAAAGACTGAAGACCAGCTCCGAAAACTATTTTGATCTGGGGTGATGCACCCTAAAAATTCTAAGCGCTACTCAAAATACGGGCTTTATCGATAGCGTTATTTCCACACAGAAAACCACATCTTAGATTTTTCGAAATTAAAATTACAACATTTACATTCTTGCAGCACAAATTATTTTACATTTTGTACCGTACGTTTTTTTTTTAACTTTGTCTTAATCAATGAATTTATTTAAGTATGAGTGCGTTTCTTTTCCATTCGAGCAATTTAGCGAAATGCGAGTATGGTGCAAAGTCAACGTCAATATTACGCATTGCACATGTCTATCCCTTTTACGTGGACACATTTTGACGTTAATCACACACCATACTCTTGTTTTGTCAAACCGCTTCCATGAAAAGAAACTCACGTAAATCTACTTGAACTTTAACGTGCTGCTGTGTTTAGAAATATCAAACCGCGCTGTAGGCCTTAGACAAAGTTTTGGTTCCCATGAACTTTGTGCCAAGTCTGTGGCCCAAATTCCTAAGAGTTTATACCATTCCATACAAAATCAGAATTAACACTTTCCCCTAATACAACCAGAAATCCAATTTCACACCTTTCACTTCAATAAATTCATCGCATACTTTTTGGAACCCAGACAATATTCAGTTCATTTTAATTAATATTTGATGATGGGAGAAAACACCGCTTGGTGCGAAAATTTTTCACTTCACTTCTCACCTCCAGGCAGCACCACAGAAGCGAACATTATGACGTAATGGATGACGTCAGTGAAGCTTCGCGTCAGGCTTGTAGGAGTAAACGGAGGGCAGGACCGGGGGGGGGGGGGGGTACAGTAGGTTACCGGGAACAACACTTCAATTAAAAATTATTGAAATATCACCGAGGGAACTTCCATCGTTGGGTACAAGAAAACTGTGCCAGCAAAAGGTCCACGCTTGAATAAACTCATTTGGAAACGAAGATGCAAATGTTGAGTAGAGTCAGACGATTGCAAGATTAGAATTTTAAACGAAGAAGAGAGAAAACAATAACGTTGTATCCGCAAGGAACCATTAATAATGGCGGACTTTAAAATTGCAAATAAAAAAATGGTGTGAGGGTGAATTTACGCATCTGAGGGCGCGTTTATGTAACAATCTAGCTTCGCATTCGCGCAGCCGCAACGATGGGGCATCAACTCTGGTAATCCGGTGTACAAAGGCTTGGTAACCCAAGAGTAACCCTTGGTAATCATCGAATAATTTTACAAATCCGGTGGTAATCCTGGTGTTCCTTGGTAATCTTCAGTAATCTTTGGTAAAACTGCGATGCAGGGTTTACTTGACTTATGCTTGACATAATAAGAAAACGGTACGAAATAATACTATTGTCAGTTGGACTGAACTAGGGCTACAATTTTGACAATAGCCCCTCCCCATGAGTAGCTGAGAGTTCCTTCCATTAAATTAATTCCCCCCCCCCATTAAAAAAATTCATTTGAAAATGACGATAGTTTTTATTGTCAATAAACTAACGATCGACCTTTTTTTTTAAATTTTTTTTCAAAAGATGCAATTATGTGTTCGTCTGGGGGTGGCTTTGTATTTTGTAAATTCTATAGGGTGGGGGAATTTTTTTTAGGTCTTTTTATCATTTGATTTTATTTTATTAATTACATTTCATTCAGTCATTTCAATAAGATAAAATGAAATACAACGATGAAAGGATTTTAAACCTATTCCGCCTTCCCCTGGATTGGAGCAGTTGCTCTTCACCCCCCCCCCCTTCCCCTGTGGGCACCCCTGACCTGAAATCTTCAATGTAGTAAGCAAGTAAACCGAAACAAAAAACCTATTCCGAAGTACACCACACACTCTTAGCTAAGTAGGAGTCTGCGTCATATCGGTAAAGACGGATGATATGATCAGGTGATGGATTGGTTCGTTGGCTCAAATCCGAGTCACATCGCTTGAATGCATAAAGGTGGCTTACTGTACTACGTTATTTCCGGTGTATGATTTTCGTCGATGGTTTTTTCTAATTTGACTTTGTATTATCTACAGCGATATGTCTGTTTACATTAATGTACGTTAACCTTCATATTTCCCAAAACTAACCATTTCACTCAGCCAAGAAGACAATCTTCAAACGTTCCAAAAAACCTTTAAGTAAGTACTATTTAGCCTAAATGAAAAACAAACCTTCAAAATGGGTTAACTCATGTGGAACGCATTCTAAATCGAATTAATTAAAATACAAGGCTACTGAGAGCTCATTGGCTGCAATTGCTTGTAAGGCTACAGTCTGAACCACTGGCTAGCCGATTTAATTGACCAATAAATTCGTACTTTCTCACGTCTACCATACTGGATTGTCCAAAAACAGGTTTATTTTTTTTTTACCGTCTCTTTCTGGCTTATTTGTTTTTGCTACACGAACCTCCTTTTGTTTGGAGATTGCGAAACAACTTAACATCTCTCACAAGGCCAATGAAAAAGTTTTTAAAAAGTTTTAAAAAAGGAACAGCAGACACGTTTGATGATTACTAATAAGCCTTTAACAATGTGTTGAAACGTTAGGGGTAAAAAAAAAAATGCTAAGATTGCACACAGCAAACGATTTGGCAGATAGTCTGCTCGTGTTAAGATTTATATGAAAAGAAGGCCCGTATTCCGAACGCTGACACAAAATCGAACTCAAACTTGAAATGACGTCATTCAAGTTTGAGTTCGCGTTTGAAACTGGGTTCGGAATACGGTCCGAAAACTTCAGCAGGTTTTTTTTTTTTTTTTTTTTTTTGGATAGGCTACGAAAAAGAGAGATGATTGCAAACAAAACAAAAAATGTGAAAGATTTGTTTAGAAATGACAATAAGGATTGAATTTACATTCCCGAAAAATGGAAAATAACGACTGAGGAAAATGTCGGTTTCGCCGGAGCGGCGGTTACCAGTTTCGCTCGCCGAATCCCGTTTCATCAAAAATTTTTCCCGTTTCGCCGAAAATTAAGCCGTTCTTACAATTCAGCGAAAAGGGGAAATCCAGTGTTGTAGAATGTAAACATTCTTCAAAAATCTGATATTATAGAAGTTAAAGTGGCATTCATACTTTGAAGGAATTTGTGATTAGTTGCGGTTCTGACGCTGTTTGTTTAGCAGCAACGAGAGCGACAGCACAAGCAAAGCAAACAATTTTGGGGGAAAATGATTCGGCGAAATGGGAATTCCACTTTCGCCGAAAATTACGACAGTGATTAGAATTCGGTGGAACGGGCTTCGGCGAAACGGGTACACGCCACCGGAGCAGTGGAGCTCCGCCCATCATCACATGAGTAAGGTTTCTTGCATGTGCACCGCCTACTTTATTAGCTACGTCAAGACTTTGCCTTGCTTGTGACAGTGGGTAATCGCACCTCGAATGCGTAATCTTTCATTTCTTCACGTCAAATCTGAGTAAGCACTTCTCACTCGAGATGCTTTCACGTCCCAAACTCACTATATAACGTAACACCAAAACTGGAAGCCACTATATAGTAACACCTAAAAAGTGTTTTCTAACGTTTTAGCTTACCGACGTTTCGTGATGTAGGAGCCATCACAGTGCAATGGCTTTGTCAGTAGACAAAGTAGGCAATGACATGCGATGGTTCCTTTCCACAAAACAGATTACGGTGACAGTTTTAGGGCGGACGGATCTAAATGCACTCCCAATAAACGCCCATTTCAGCTTAAAAACCGTAACAAAAGTCCCAGAAAAAGGGCAGGGTTGGTGTCAGGGCGTCACCCACCCATTTCAAACTCTTGCAACCCCACTCCCCCACCCCCACCCCATTCCATTTAACTTGAAATTCTGGTACCGAAGCGCCATCACTCCGCATTTGTCTCGCATTCAGACCTGAGGTTCGTGGGTGTCCCTGAGAGCCCGTTTCGTTCGAGGAGAACAATTTGGCCCACATCATTAACCACCAATGACTAGTTGACTGTGCTTGAGGTGTTCTTCTCCCTTGAACCCAACCTCCCTTTGTGAAATACAAAAGTGGATGGAAATTGGCCCACACTAAAACCTCTCTTGCGCGCACACCACGAGCCAGTGTCAACACAACTGACGAAGACACAGTGTATACTACGCCCCCACGAAATGGTAGTGGCGAGGGGGAGGGGGAAAAGGGGAGAAAATGAGGGACGTTGACGACTTTGGGAACACGCCCCCGCGCCCTAACTGACGCCCGACTTCAAATATTATGAGGGACTAGAGCGAACCGATAATAATTTTCCCACACACGCTTAAATGTGCTAGAGAAAAATCGAATTCCGTAAACTTTTGACGCTATCTTCATCATTTAATTGTTGGCCACCGCTTTACAACGGGTGTCATTTGAACGTGTAATTAATGTTGATTCTAGTAGCTCAAAGTTTTAGGTTCATTGTGGTCTTTGTTTACCCCTAACGATAATCCAGTCACGAAGCTCAGCATTTTGTTTATTCGTGGATCCGAGACAAACGAGAAACAATTAATTTGTTTTAAATATCGTAAGCGAGCGAAGCCTAATAGCGACAGCAAGCTCTCAATCAAACGGACGATATAAAGGCAATCCTGTAATAGCGCGAGCCTGATTAAGGAACATGAGCGCCATCTCATACCGTAATTGGAAACCAAGAAGGAAAACTGCAGAGATAGCAATGCACAATGAAAAAATAGCTCGCGACTGACGAAGGAACCTCTAATTCGGACAATCAAAACGGAGGACCGTTTAATAGCTCACGCCTGACAAAGGAACTGGAGCGCCATCTCATACCATAATTAGAAATTACGAGGGAGAAGTGCAAGGCCCAACTGAGATTGAATAGGTGCAGCCGCAGTGCAGCGAGAAGTGAAAAACTACAGGAGAGAAGTGGAAAATGGCTGACAACGAGAATTCGTATACGACCCATCCATGCTCCCACACGTAGTGAAGGATGTTGCCCACTGTCGTTGCCCACCAAAACGTTAAAACTGTCTAGCAAACAAAGAAACCAACCATCGGTAAAGAAGCAAGTCTATTTTAACTTCGCTTCAAAACTCACTAACTCTGATGATACGTAAACACGCTACAGGTTCCCTCTCCTGCCTCCCTCACCAACCTTTGGCAAGACCTATCGAACTTGTAGCACCCCTTCCGTACGTTTTCCCCTGACCCTAAAAAAATGAACTTTTATTTCCGGTTGCTTTCTGCTGGGGACCATTCCTTTCAGACGAAAAATTCTTCCCCCTCCCCTTCTTCGCTAACGATTTCTGAATTGGTATTTCGTAACTGCCACTCCCCCAGGTGATTTCCCGTTTCGCAGAATACCGTTCCGCAGAAAGTAAACGGATTAAGATTTTTCCTGCAAAACGGGGATTCCCGTTTCGCAGAATCCCATTTCACCAAATCAAAATGTTTTTTTTAAAGATGCACTATTAATTGGAAGGAATTTGTGATTAGTTGCGGTTTCTGATGTTATATGTTTAGCCGCAGCGAGAGCGGCACGTAGTTAGTTAAAAAAAAAAATTATTCTGCAAAACGGGAATTCCTGTTTCACACAAAAATCTTACTCCATTTTATTTTTGGCGAAACGGGACATGATCCTCTCCCTCTTCCTCCCCCGACCTACTACTACACCTCCCACCCAGTAAAAAATAAAATCATTAAAACTACGACAGTCGATCAAAAAATGCGTCTCTTGAAATACAGAAGATGTTTAAAGAATGCACTACGCAGCTTCGAAAGAAGCAAAAGCTTTTGGAGCTCCCCAGACCATGTTTGAAGAGTTTACAGCGCTCCATACATCAAATCCCCTATCCCCTACATGAAGTTAGAAGCCCATTAATTACTTAAGCAAACTTTTGCAGAAACGTCTTTACATAAGCCTTTTAAGTGTCTTGTAAAACTCATAACACGTTCCCCCACATGCTTCCAAATGGTACAGGTGCCTTTCCATACCCAAGTCGACGAAGCCAATATGGCCGACACGATCACATGTACCGATAGGGACACTTGATTGATCACTAAAACTGTGCCTATTTTGCAGCTATTCTCTGAAAATTATCAGATAATTGGCGCAATAAACTTACTTTCTAGTTAGAAACAGAAAATTGGTACAGAAAATCGAAAATCGCCAACTGTAGTGCAATAAATAAACTTATAATATTAGCCAGACAACTATAATCCTTACTATCTAAGTCGTCGCTTCTTCTTACACTTAGCGCAATTAAGCCATTACTAGCGAAACAAAGATTAGCGCTTAATCTAGCCAGGTATTGGCCAACGTATTACACTCTCCCTTGTTATAACCGTTATATGATTCTGCATGGCAACATCTCACAACCTAACTACCCCCTCCACCCCCATCAAATTATTTCCTGTGAGCCTAAGGGAACGTTACGTATATGGCGCCACATTTACGATTACCTCCCCCTGTTTAAGCTTTTCCCCTAGTTGTCTATAGAGTTCCCCTACGTCACATACACACACGCGCATACAACCCCCTCCCCCACCCTCACGTGACTGCCTGCTCTTCCTGTGAATGGTCAGCCGAGGTTAAAAATCACGAACCCACAGGTGTGGGTACTTCCGGTACACCCGAAGACATCAGTAGGTATGCTTTTGTGGAGTTTACAGCCATGGTGCTGAAGTCATGCTGAACAAATTGTAGGTGACGGTCAGGTGGGGGTGGGAACTCAATAGGAAGCTACAGCAAAAAAAAATAATCTAAAAACTTGTAATATGTAGACGACTTAAGTTCTATGGGATTATCAGGGGGGAAAAAATGAGAGAAACAAGAAAAAATATCGTGCGCCCTCCGGGGGCAGTTATCCCCACCCCCTCTTCCCTCTACCCTCGCTAAAGAAAGGTGCGTATGTTGCAATAAAGGGAATTGACCTTTGATAATATTTACGACAATAATGAATCGAGGGTTTTTTTTTGTTTTTGTTTAAGTGGAGTTTAAACTTGGTGAGAAACATAAATATACGCAAGACAGAAAATAAAGTTTAAAATCGCCTTCTTTACAACGGTTCTAGATTCGATTATAGATAGAAAGCGAAAGTTTGTAATGACGAGTAAGTAGACACAAAATGTGAGACATGAAGTTCAGATTTTTCGGTTTTAACTTGCTCAGGCTGTCACGTGGCGAGTAAGATTAAAGGTGTACACTGGGGGTTTTACTGATAACTTTAATTACAGACATGATTTTTCTTTAACCCTTCTGTCCATTATTAAAAGGACATACCTTGTCAGTGATTGTATTCGAACATCCTGCGCGAAATAGCCTTTGCAACATTTACACGAGTCAGAAGTAATGTTGCAAAACTAAGCCGTACAGAAAAGCCAACCGGGAGACATGTACCTTTAAAATGAAAAAAAAAATTTTGGTCTTGTTCTGTTCCTGTTTTATGATAAATGGATGAAGTTTTTGGTCAAATATGTGTATTTTTTTTCTATGATTGCTTAAACCACATACAAGCTAAAGGCTTCGTGTTGGATTGAGTTTAAACGGGAATTAACTTAGTACAATAAACAAAAAATTCTGTAAACTCTACAGGACAAACAGTTCGAGTGACCTTCTGTTGACGTTTGCGTTGTGCAGTAAAGCCCAGTCAACAGTGGCTGTAGTGCCTTTTTAATAACTTCTAGGTTAAATGAATGAGGAAAAAAACACAGAATAGTCATTAAAAAGTTAGAAGCCAGTAAAGGGTACATGTGCACACTTAAAAAAAGCAATGTTTCGAACCCGTATACGGCGATTTATCAAGCATAATTTGTTTGCACAACGTTAAAAATCAAAACCACAAAGTAACAACAGCAAACTGTTTCTTAAAAAAACACTAACCATTTTTGGACTCCTAGTCAGGGCGAAAAAATTCGCAGGAAGTCTGGTCTCCTCACTGCCAGGTTTCGCCCTTACAGGTCAAAAATGTTAAGTAATTTTTTTTAACCGTTTGCTGTTGCTGCTTTTAACAATTGTATTTTCACGTTTTGACTTTAGCATTGTGCTAAAAAATATTGCTTGATTAAGAGCCGTGTATTGACTCGAAACGTTGCAGTGTAAGTGTATGTACACACGTGCACAGTTTTTGGCTTCTTAGTTTGTAATGAATTCTTGTGTATGTCACTACGATGATTCTAAATTATTTAGGAACGATATAGCAAGGTTACCAAATACAGCAAAGGTTACCACAATACTGCAAGTAGTACCTGACCAGTAGACGTGTTTGACAGGTGTACCCAATTACATCGACAATGTATTAGCGAGGAAAGCGCTTTAGTTAAAAATTGGTTACTCTAAATTTCATCCTAAACCGAGTGGGTGGGGGAGACTGGAAAAATTAAACGTTTCATCACTAATTAATAACCTTAAACATTTATTCGAGCTTTCAAAGAAACGGTCTTATTTTCGGCTTCAGAAATTTATTCACGATGTATGTTACACACGCCCAAAAGTCCTAATACGCCCACAGTACTAGGATCAAACTGCTTATTAAGTGTTTAATAAGTTTTAACCTTAGAGGACACGGCCCTTCGGAAATACACTTTATCGCTGCTTCATTTTCCGGTGTTCTTCGAAACTGAATTGACCCATCCCAAAAATGCATATTTTACGTTTTTTTCCTCCATTTTTTTTTTCTTTTTTTCTTCACTCTTCTCCATTTCCGTTGTCTCTTCCACCCAATTAAAACTTCAAATAATAAACCATATTAAAGAGAAAAGAAGATATAATGACGAGTGGGCGGAAACGGTGGATAAACCAGACCGGATACAAGATCTGTTAACCCGAGCACCAGGCAAGTCGCACGTCCGTCGATCGGTCGGCTTTTCTAAAAACCTTGTTTTTCATCGAGTTTCCTCGCCTGGGGAAGCGGATGCGTGGCGGTTCAAGACAGTCAAAACACTAAATCTGAATTCGCAATCGCGTCCGGCCAGGGTTCCATCATTGTTTTCAACAATTAATTTCGTTGGTGAAACTCCAATCCTGACTTTTATTTGATCAAGGTAGTTGTAACTCGTTTCTTTTTTACGTTTCGCCATGAATGAAGAATATATTCGACTGAATGAACTTACAACTTCCGTTGTGTTCATTTCTTCTTTTTTTTTTTTTGTTTCTTGTCCAACCAAAGTTGAACCGGTTCATATATCGGCATGAGCAATTAATTTCCATGACGTAATGAAACAAATTACTAAAAAAATGTGGAAAGTTACTTTATTACTAATTTTGGAAGTCTGCGTTCATTTATTTTTCGAAAACTACAGCAAACTACAACACTAAAGAGCTAACAATTGGAAAAAACACACAAAAACAAAAAAAAAAAAAAGAACTACCTTTTCGTTTCCTTTTGTGTGTGTGTGTGTTTTTTTTCTTAATTGTTAGCTCTTTAGTGTTGAAGTTTACCGTAGTTTTCGAAAAATAATGAATGTAGACTTCCAAAATTAGTGATAAAGTAACTTTTCCACATTTTTTTAATAATTAGTTTCATTACGTCATGGAAATTAATTGCTCATACAGATAAATGAACCGGTTCAACTTTGGTTCAAGTTTTGTTCGGTTATTTAACTTTTCTTTGAACTTGGGAAAATAGCTTTGCGTTTTGATATCACCACTCGCAACGGCCAAAGCATTTGTTAACTTGGTGGAGTTCTTTATCACTTACGGCTTTAGGTTTCATTTTCTTTTTCTTGACTAATCAAAGTTGAACCGGTAAAAAGTAACCGAGAAATTTATTTCCATGACGTAAGAAACTAATTTTTTTTAAATGGAGGGGGGGGGGGGGGTTTTTTAAGTTTTAGTGGAAGTCCATAATTAGCAAAAGAGCCACTCCTTTTCTGCGTTTTTTAATCAGTTTCTTTCAATATTTGGTTAACACCCACTTAAACGTATTATTGAAGCAGAAAAAAAAATCGGTTTTGTTAATCTGAGTGGTAAGTTCTTGTTTGGACGAGTTTGTTTTGATTTGATATATGTGGGACCCCCTGCTGGCAGAAAATTAATCCAAAAGAGGAAATCGTTGTTAAATTGCGCGAAATATTCAATATGAAGATTTTATCATTCTTTTAGTGTTTAGGGTTGTGACAAGTATCGAGGTATGAACGTGTTTTGATTGGTATTGATTTTGATTATTAAAGGGAGATGCTTTCTTACCTAATAAACGTATTATGTGCAGCAGTTTGGCATCAGCTCATGAACTTGGGGGTAAAAATTAATGCCCACTTGTGCTTGACGTTACCCAGCGAGGGAGAGCGTTGCCATGATAACACACGGTTACGGTCGAATGTCTCAGCGCGCCAACTTAAATACGGGTGGTATATTGTAAATATAGTATTCAATGCAATACCTCCCGGTCACCACATTATAGAAAAGACATTACCAAAGGAATGACTAACTGTAGGTAAACAATGCATTGTGAATACTTCATGTCGAGTATCGAGAAATAATGAAGAATATTTTGTATAGCCGGTATGTCCTTTTAACAGCAGAGTTTACCACACAAACCATAGAAACGTAAGGATGAATGAATTAATTATATTTACAACTTTCATCTTGGTAGTTTTTTTTCATAATTTTTATCATTTTTGCCCCTACCCTCCTCTTTTTCCCGATCAAAGCCCGTACCGCTCTTCCCTTCAGTCGGTGGCTCACTCAAGAAACCAACCCAGGGTTCCTTCTTTCCCCAGCAGGAAGTGAGTTGTTACTATAGCAACTGAGGCAAGGAGAAGGGGAACAGATGACGCAGTATCCCATTTCCCCCTCCCCCATCTGGAACGGGTGGGAAGAAAATGAGGGAAGCATGACGTACGATACAATAATAAGATGCCAAAATTCGTGTTCATTCACCTCAGTCAGGTTTACGTTAAGTTACGTAGTTTTAAACATTATTATCCCAACTACATTCTGTGAAAATTAATACACACACGCAAAAAAAAAAAAAAAAATAATACGGATAATCGTTCCTTTCACTGCTAAGGTTGTCTCGTGACGAAGAGATAAATAAAATTCATAGTCCGTAAATTTGCAACCGTTAAAAATTAAAATCTGGCAGGATGGATGTACGCTGGAATGCTGGTGTACAGTTTTAGTAATGCGTTTGTTCAGTAGCGTACACATAAGGAGAGAGGCATTGCCCCTTTTCGAAATATGCACTTTTAGGAAAATAATAATCATGAAAAAAAGTGATCTTTTTGTGTCGACATGTGCAGGTGCTGCAGTGCCTGAGAAAGGGTCTAAAAGCAGTAGTTCCCAACCTTTTTTAAACCGCGAACCCCCCCCCCCCTCCCCAACAAAATTTTTCCCGCGACCCCTCCACAGTAAATTCTTTCGCCCGTCGGTTTCACAACTAGGGGGTCTGGGGGTCATCCACTAACATTCTATTTTTACATCATTTAAAATTTAGTCTTGGCTTGTAAACCTCTGTAAAGACCTTCAAGCACATCTAGAAACAGGCAGAAAAATGTTGGGGAGCTTAAGGCGCACCCCCAGACTCCCAAACTAAAAAAAGGTCTCCCTTCCCCTGACACCAACCTTTTAACAGGCCCGAAAAATCCTATCACCAGCCCTAATTATGGACAAAAACTGCACCCCCACTTTCAGATTTTCGAGTGACCAGTAGCGTTCCCCACACAGCAGAGTGCTGTCCAACGTTTATGCTTGCTGCTCGGGCAACGCGCGCGGATGTAGTACAAATTTAAATGGGAAAAAAGGCTGGTCTTTAGGTTTTTGTTGATGAGTGCGCGCGGTCCATCATTTCATAACATCAAACTCACAAACAAGCGTCCCGATGGATGAACAAGACGCCATGTGACTCGGTAAACACACGGCGGCAGATTCAACGCTTGCCCAGCCCATGGAGTTAGAAATATAATAATACACTCTTTACACCCAGCCTAGGACATTACGCCGAATAGGCGCAAGGCGGTTGCAGCGCGCAAAATAGAAACACCGGCACAACCCCCCGCAAGCTGAATGAAATTAAATATTACCAAAAAAAAATCCACTAAGAATATTAACGGGTTCCTAGTAGTGCTCCTATCGGGCTACTAACTCCACACGCACGTTCCAGCTGAAGCCTCCAAGCTACTACTACAACGACTTCGAAGCGTGCAAACCGTGAGTGTTTTTTCTCCCTCGACCCCCCCCCCCCCCATCCACCCCGACCAAACTTACTCCCATTCCCACTTTCATTGAGAGAAAGAGAGACTCAATACATCTGCCCTACAGATGTCCACATTTTTCAAACAGTCCCTAATTATCTTTCTTGCTTCAAACTTGAAAAAAAAAAGAGCCTCCTGCACGCTGAGCTACTGCAGGAACACAAGCATTTCATCCAGCGTTTGAAACGTGACAATCGTAGAAGATCGCCCGGTCCTAGCAACTGGGTTTGTAAGCAGTCGTGAAGATCTGTCGAGACAGTCGCCTCGTCGCCCCCTAAAAGCCACTTCGAATTAAAACTGTGATGATTTTACTGTTTCGTTCCTTGCAGAGACATGGGCCGCTATGGTGGAGTTTCCCACGCTAACACCCTACCTCTATCTATATACTTAATCTTTATCTGACGAACGAACATCTACAACTTCTGCGTAGCGTGTAAATGTTCGTGACGCAGCTGCCATGGATGCAGGAACGAAGAAAAATGGCGGCGTGCGCCAATCCTACACGATGTTGTGCAATAACAACCAGCGATTTTTTTGTAGGGGTCTAGGGCTTGCTATAAAAATTTACTTCTTCCCTCTTCGTTATATCACGTGTCATACTGCAGTAACTTCTTGTTGAAAAATTTAGATTTCCCCCTTTTTTTTTTAGAACAAGGCTATCGAAGAAATTCAGAAAGAACACAAGGACGCCATCTTTGTGAACTGCTAAGTTGTTTGTTTTTTAGAGAGCACGATCCAAACTGGGTTATCTGCCACACGACGATGAGAAGGACAATTTAACTGGAGCAATCCAAACGGAAAACCCAGGATCTTTGACATGCCACAAGCGACATGAGCACAAGGCTCCACATGGATCAATCATGAAAAGCAACAATGATGAAAAATTCGCATCATTATGAGTCAGGTAAATGAACGCGGTCTTTGGAAATAGCCTCAAATATAGGGTCTGATGAACCACCGTTATTGCTGCTTACTTGTTAATTTTGGCAGTCCACAAAGCTGACTCAATTTGTGTTCCTTAAGCATTTCTATTACAAGTACGTGTTACGAATGTTTCACTAAAAAACGTCTTAGCATGTATCTCTACAAACGGCCTTTGTAATGTAACGATGCCTTGGTTACAGGCTGGGCATAGGCGGGTTACACAGTGCTGGGCATAGCCGAAAACACGTAGGAATGTAAATAACCTGCACCTCGCGAAAGCTTCAAGGGAAAAGGAAAGAAAAGCTATGAAAGAAAGGATGCATCAACACGTTGGTTATTTGCGCCAATACTTGATAAATGTAGCCCAATTTACGTCAACAATACAGTACACAGCTGAAAAGTGAAAAGCTACAACTTAGTAGAAACTAAGCAGAAAACTAAACAGCAAAAACGAAGCAGAAAACTAAAGAAACACAAAAAATAAACGCAGAAGATGCGACTAAAGAGCCACAGAGCATAAACGTCAGACAAAATGAGGTTTACACTGGCTTTTTTTTTAAATTAAAAGCGCCTTTTCCCCTTTTCAACTCCTAGATGAAGCACCGTAGAATCTTCGAGCAATATATAGAAAATAGCGGTAAATAAAAAAGGGAACAACACTATTCACACCAGAACCGCAATTTTCATAACTAAAACAACATCACGTGACCCACATCAGCCTATTGGATGACGGAGAATCTGGAACATGGATGCTGTGTTTAGAATTACGGGCATCGATATCGAAATGGTGAACATGCGCCTTTAATACAGAAGCATTAAGAGGAATTAAGTGTGGACTACGTCTATAGCGAACATTTCACATAATTCCTAACACGTGGAATTTGAAATTATACCCATATTCGATAAAGGATAAAAAATGTAAACTGAAACTCTCAAAAGTTGTGTTTCTTTCCTAGCAACACAACTTTAGTTAATTAAGTGGCTATCTAATTTTCGACTCTTTAGTTACTTTCCTTAGGGCTAAAACAAAAACTGTGTGTGTGGGTTCGTATCTGAAGAGCACCTTAAGGTGTAAGGAAGCATTGGCGTGGCCTTAAAAACAACAGCGCTACACCCAACCAGAATGGGCGTTTGACTGCGGTCTTCAACATTTGAAAGTAACCTAGTTGTGAACGGCGCTAAATATATGAAATATTTTTTTGAAACTCGGAAGGTGCGTTTTAGAATTAGGGTCCTAAAGTGACTTATGCTGAAAGATGGCTGAATCAAAATAAATATTTGAATTACAACGTCATTATTAGGGAAGAACGTTATCGAATATAACAGCAGCTAAAGTGTGGGGTTGAAAAGTCAGTATAAGCATGGATACTCGCTCACTCTACCTGACGCACAGAAAAAAGTGGTTCAAGTTACAGAAAGTTTACAAAAAAAACTTGACACTATGGGCGTCGCCATTTTGTTCTATTCTCCTGTTCTCTACCGATGGGACGTGCAACCACGTTTCTACGACAGAAGCCGAACTCGATTCACTAAGTTTCACGGACGTATTTTATAAAACTTGCACGTTAGTTATATACAGCTGTTCAGAATCGTGAAACATGGAACATTCGTTCGAGTGAATTTTGAATTAAATAATAATAACAATAATAAGATAATAAAGCCAAAAGAAAATTAAGCTGGTGCAGCCTATGTCTTGGTGGTAAGTGTAGAAGATGTAACATTATAAAAAAAAATCTAACAAGTTTTCAACTATATTCATTAAAAAAAACTTGCTAGCATGATTTATTGTCATAACTTTATAAAACGAGTAAAATTTCTATAATAGTTATTATAATATACACGAACCTGCTGAAATAACAATTACAAAAAATAACCTAAATAATTATTTTTAGCATTTTATTACGAACAATCTTCTAAACTGGAGGTTTACATACTCTCAGGCAAAGCCATGACATACCAGAAGGCGAGAGGGCAATTTTGCTAGGTAATTCCATCGGTAAATTACGAAGTTCTTTTACATGCCATAATTGGCACGAGCACAAGGCATCACAGGGCCCTTCTCTACCTAAAAGTGTATAGAAGTGTCCAAATAATTGAAATTAAAATGAAAACGATAAAAAAAAAACCGTATATTTTAAAGAACTTGGGTAAGCTTTTTTTATCCAAGCTGAAGTTAGGCTCGAACTAAGGATCTCTAGCGTTTAAGACAGGCGTGCTAAGTATAAGACCACCTTGTCCAGTCTCCGGACAATGACAGCTCTCAACACAAATTCATGAATGAGTTGAAAAAAGGAAGGGAAAAATAATTAAATTCACACAATTCGATTCAACAACACTACGTAGCTATAGTGTTACTACAATACTAAGCAGGTGTGTCACTAATATCGCCAGTTAAAATCCACTAATCACCACCTCATTTCCATACAATAGTATTTTATTACCGAGCTATTAAACGTGGCTGTGTCTGTGTATACGCACACGTTTTACTTTCACCGTCCGCCATCCCAGCTAGCTTGCCCGAATCGAATTAACAAATTTTAATATCAAAAAACGGTACTACTCACTTGGCTTTGGACATTGCATCAGGTTGAGAGCCGCAGCAGAACACGACAGGACGCACATTCAGAATCGAGCAGTTTCAATAATCCGAGCTAACTAACTAACCAGTTTCAAACAAACTAACCACACGGTCACTAACTCGACACGTTGGTTGTTACAACAACGCCAGCTTCTACGAAACAGTTGTTACAACCCCATAATAATGAACCCAGTCAACAAACAACCATGGAACTAACTAAATGAATTACACCACCTATAAAGGCAGGCATAATGATCGCTGGTTGGTGGACAGGGGATATCCTGATCGGAGTTGTAGCACGCCATGCCAATGGCGCCCCGAACAGTGTACAAACACCCCCTCAGGGCAAGGAAGACAGGGAGGAGCCCGCAGGGGGGGTGGGGGGGAGGGAGGGGGAGATGAAGGAGGGAGTGAGTGTGGGAATATTCGGTGATAGAAAAAAGGAAAAAGAAAAAACCACGCTGCTTCCCGTAGATTAATATTCTTCTTGTATAGCTCCCATATCTCAGGCGAGGCTGAACATTAGTTCCCTGTTGTGAGAATAACAAGCCATTTCCAGGGCTTGGTCGGTCGTGAGATAGTTTGTGAAATTTGTGGCGGAGGTATGTGTGTAGGTTAGAATACTTCGAAAGGGGAAAAAATAGTTGCAAGGTAGGAGGATGTAAATAAAACACAACAGCACAAGAAGGAAAACTATACCCTACAAATATGTATGTTCAAGTTCATATACAAAAAATTCAATCACTTTCACGGACAATGTAATTAAAAAAAATTTTTTTTAGACCAACGCAGTTTTTTCAAGGATTTCAAGACTTCAAACTTACTACCAAAAACATCTCGCTACATACTGAAATGTTCAAGTTTTATGCGTAAACATTTCTTTGATGGAAACAAAAAACAGCGGTAAGCCACAGGTAAAAAGTTGCTGTTGTTGTTGAAAATTAGATTCAGTTGCATTGGCTCGAATTTCGCCAGGCAGGAAGGAATTTCGGCAGGTACGTTTTTGTTCCTTCGTCTATTTTCGCAGCTTTTTTTCCTTCCTACAATCGTTTTACTAGAGCGATGACATTTGACGCCATATTGGCACCAGTATGAATTTTGGAGGGCATAACTACAAGGTGCACTACATAAAAATGGAGGGAAAAACAACGGAAGAGTGGATTTCTTAGGCTTAAAATAACGTTGTTTTCTTCAACAACAAAAATCGCGAGCTTTAGGTCTAAGAAATCACACTTCACAGCATCGGCTTCAGTATGACGCCCTCCTGTTTCTCTCTGCAGTGCCCCTTGCAGCTAACCCATTAAGGCTCCATCATAGAGTTATATACAATAATACTACGTCGTGTCACTGCTCTATAGCCTAGTAAACAACTGATGTAAACCAAACGCGTGGAGGACGAATATTTAAAACGTAAGCTTCGACATTTTACGACTAACATCCAAATTGATTAAAACAAATGTCAAGTTTTCGTCTTCTCTTGCTCAAAGCAAAGCCATCATACTTCAACTATGTACAAAAAAAAATTAATTCTTTAGCATAAATTGGATTATGGTCTTGGTTTAAATGTTGTCACCTGAAACGTTTCTTCTATCACACCTTACTGGAAAAATGTATCACGTAACCGTAGCGTTATAACGGACCAACAAATCGTTAAAAGCTGTCGTGTCTGATTGTGTGGTTTTCTGCAGGGCCGGCTTTTCGCCAATGTTTTCTACATCTTCGTTTACAACATTTGCAGCACCCCAAGCCTAGTCCAGCGTTGGTGGTCTGTTTTAGTCCCCACACCCCATGTCGGGTTTGTTGCATATTGTGCTGCTTGAGATCTGTAAGCTCTTCACAACGTTGGCTCCATCGTGTTTCTTTGTTTATATATAATACTGACACCTAACTTAGTAATTTAGTATCTGTAATTTAGCGGTACAAAAGACGAAAAAACCTTGTCAACCGATAGGGATAGTCCGATATCGGTATCGGTATAATCTGTATTTATCGGTGTTTTTGCCATATCGGTATCGGACCACTGTAAGGCTTCCGATACAGATATTTGTTACGCCAAGAAACGCAAGTCTTCCCTGCAAAATTGACGCCAAGCACGGCAAAAGCAATAACCAAGTGAGAAAAGCAAAGCCATTTGCTCAGTTTGTAATGAAAATGTAGCATGTGACAGTTCCAATGCTCTATGTTTTACAACGACCAACTTAAAAAGCTAACTGAGAAGATGAATGTACTGAAGCCATATGTAGGAATAAGATTAAAAATGCTGTTAGTGCTGCACAAAACTTTTTGGAATAATCTGAACAGTTGGAACCCATGCAAAACCAGAAACTGAAGTTGCAGTTGTATGGAATTTAAACTTTTAGTCGTGATTTATTATTATTATTATCGGTATCGACATCGGTATCGGATCGGATCAGAACGGATCGGTTTACCCTTCATCGGTATCGTATTGTATCGATAAAAAGTCATATCGGCCGATCCCTAGCTATCAACCTAGCTACCATCCTGCTTCGCGTAAGAAACGTAGCGTAAAATTTCAGCTAATGAGGTCAGAGCTTAAGGACGCGTTTACGCAACGAGTCGTCCTTGCATTCTCGCAGCTAGAATTTAGTCATGATGGTGTCGTTGCCACGGTAGCAACACTACCTGGTTTACCTAAGTCCGACATCGTTGGATAAAATGCTTGCAGTCTTATAATCCGTGACAATAAGGTACAGAATTCCTTCCGACGAAACAATTTTCCCAGCCGCTTCTGAACTCACTGACTGTTTTCGTTGCGAGCCGACAGAGCTAAAACCGCAACCACGTTGGAATTTCAGAAAAATTTCTAGCTTCTAGCTGCCAGAATGCAAAGGCGAGTCGTTGCATAAATGCGCCCTTAGAAACGGCAACGCGAGATGGCCCAGATACGTGAAGATCTTCCGCTCCAGCCGTGCGCTCGACATTCCACTTCAATCTTGTCTCGGCCAAGTAGGGAAAATAATAAGGCTTTTTTCGTATAGAAGCATGAACGAAAGACAAAATATTATTATCAGTTTTATTTTTCTTTATTTTTCTTTACATTTTAAGTAAGGCCAAGCCTGTGGGCACGTGCCGCTTGCACATGACTAAGGAGACCATGCACCTGCTGTTAAGCACGTGCCAAGACGAAAAGAATGAACGCGGGTCGCGTTTTCGTTTTCCCCATTTCAGACATGCAGGTGGAAATTTACATTTCTCCATCTGCTCCTTTTTTTTTTCCCAAGTTGTAACCGTCATCTTGATGTTGGCTAGCCGGCAGTTTAAATTGATAAAAAAAAAACCTCTTAAAGATGAATTTCTGTGGTATACACTTCTATGGCTCTATTTTTACACGTAAAACGTGGACAGAACGATTTTGAGGTATAGGCTGTACATGGATTTGGCACAATTTAACAGGTTTTTGAAATTTTCAACATTTTGTTCAAGTTTTCTGCTAAGAGGTGGCGTGGCCGTGAATAATCGATCATCCCAGTATATTGTATCTTTACTGGAGGTTTGAAACGTTCCCATTCGAAGAAAGAAAGAGTCAGAAGACGAGGGGGACAATTTTACTAGGTTATTTCAATCGCAGACTGCTTTGATCTTCAAAATGCCACAATCGACACAAGCATGACACGAGGCCGTCTACAACCGAAATATGCGAGGAGTGGCTGAAGATAGTTTCGAACCCATAGCATATCAGACAGCTGACAATCGAGTCTCCTTGCTCGATTTTGTACTAAGGCACATCAGTTAATCCAGCTTAGTGCTCGTTCCTAACTTTATCCCCTTCCCGCCCCCCCCCCCTCCCTTCCCACAAAAAATCTTTATTAGTCTTGAGAAATCACTAGTAATAGGGAAATTGAACAGCCATAAAATTAAGAGTATTCTGAAACCCAGCTTAACTTTATGAAAGTTTTGAAGTGCCTCAAAAATAGTTAGCTCCTCGGAAACCTAGAACAGTTTTTTTGGATGTATTCGAGGGCCTTTTGAAGAATATGGTTGTGACTGGTGGTGAGAATTTGGAAACATCCTTGGATTTAAGGCTTCTTCTCCGTGTTGAGTTTCAAAGTATCGCCTATGTGCCACAAAGTCTTAACAATTTGGAAAAAATTCTTTAATTGCATAAAATCGTCTAAGGCAACGGATCTCAGCCATTTTATTAGCGTTTCTTAAAATACAGCCACAAACTGAGATACATAAAACTTGATAACTGGAATTGTTAAATGCACACTGTACACTATACTGTATATGCATATGCTGTATTTTTATTTTGTTAACGTAATGAATGATAGCACAGGAAGCATACGAAATGCTTATACATAAGGCTAAACTTATGCACACTGTATGAGTAGAGTAGACCTAAGTACTACAGACGTGAGTAGATAAACTGTAACGAATTTCTAAGTGAGACTATGTTAAAGAAGCTAGTTAAGAGACTAGCAAATTTTTAAGTATGGTTTCACAATTTCTGCGTTAGTTCATGACATGTTACTAATTATAAGTTTTAAATGGTTTGGCAAGTTATTGCTTTTTGACAAGCATAGTATTTTCCCCCTTAATTTCTTCATAAATGTGCCTCCGTAGTTGTGGGCTACTTGCATTTTGTTTTTAATTGTCATATGCTATGATTAAAGGGCAATTACATCCATTTTGACAAGCATGTTTTACTTTTGGATCACTTACACAATAACTCTAAACACAAGAATTGCGGTAGGAATACGTTACGTACGTCCGGTACAACAATTTAATTACTACATCACCAAATCACGATAAGGAGACCACCATTGTTTTCCTGGAACGCGCAGAAATTAATGCCGACATATGGTGCTTATCGATTTCGATTCGCAGCCGATTGAGGTAGCTGTGTTGGCTGTGAGTAGCTCAAGCGTCTGACGGCCTTAGCTGGCCCAGCCCGTCAGACGCTTGAGCTACTCCCAGCCAACACAGCTACCTCAATCGGCTGCGAGTCGAAATCGATAAGTACCTCTAACGGCATTAATTTCTCCGCGTTCCAGCTGAACAATGGCGGTCTTCGTCTCGTGTTTTGGTGATGCAGTAATTAAATTGTCGTATCGGACGTACGTAACGTATTCCTACCGCAATTCTTGTTTAGTTACTGTGTAAGTGATCCAAAAGTAAAACATGCATGTCAAAATAGATGTAATTGCCCTTTATAAAGTAAAGTAGTATTTCAGTAATATGGCACATAATCTGTTACTTCTTCAATACCCAAAATATTATGTTCTTTCTT
>JAHWFP010084469.1:1848-42527 GCA_023313725.1 Lithobius niger
ATTATTATTATTATTATTATTATTATTATTATTATTATTATTATTATTATTATAAGGAGTAATAAGGAGTCCCACGCTGTTTGCAGTTGCCATTTATGAGGTTCTTGTGGAATCATGTGGCACAGCAAACATCGTCTGCTATACTGACGATGTTGCGATTTGGTTTGTTGGTGATGATTTGGATTTATGGCGGAGCATGCTCAGCGTGCCCGGGACCTAGTTTCAGCGTGTCTTGGGGAATGCGGCTTGTTGCTTGCTCCAGCGAAGACTGAGGTGCCATTGTTCTCCCGTGCAAAAAATATACTTGGATCCTGTGTGGGACTGAGGATTGCACAGCAATGTGTTCGACCGAAGTCTACTGTAAAGTACTTAGGGGTAGTTCTGAATTCCACACTGGATTGAAATGAGTATGTCAGTCACTTATGTGTTAAGGTCCAGGATCTAACGTTTGTCCTAGAGGACTTAGTGGTTAACCAGACACTCAGAAAAAGTGCGTTGCTTGCTGCGTATCGGAGTTTTGTGCGGTCAATAGTTCACTACCACTGGCCGTTCTAGTGTGGCCTTAACGACTCCACATCAGGTTACTGCAGGTGGCGGTGAATGCATGCTTCCAAATTGTGTCAGGCTATATGGCCTCCACTCTAGTTAATGCCTTGTTGGTTGAATGCAATGAACCTCCTCTAGAGTGCAGGGCAAAAGAGCTCCTGGCAGTCCTCTGCCTACGGAATTTGAGGTGTGGCAGTGGGGACCCGGTTGGGAAGATTCTGACTGATTATAGGAAGCTGAGTGAGTGCGCTCGCGGCCTCTTTGGTGTTGCGGGTGGGGGTGTTTCCCTGCTCTAGCGTGTGTCTGATCAGGTGTTTCATGTTGGAGAGGCTCTTCCATTTTGTCCCTGGTCGTGGTGTCCTGGCCTGAGTAATCTTTTTGATTCAGTCTTCGTTGAATGCGAAGTGTTCTGTGTTATGTCCTTCCATGTTGGGGAACAGAAGGGTGGCATAGGTGTTGTGGTCCCCTCTCTAAAAGTTTCAGTGCAACGTTGTGTACGCGCGGTTAGGTCAAGTACAATGTGTGAGATGATGACTGTGTCTGTGGCTCGTGATGTTGCTATGGAGTTGGATATGCCATCCTTTTCGGACCAGAGAGAGTCACTGTCATGTAATACACAGCTGCGGTGGTCCTGGGCACTCCTGGAGGTGGGGGATCCCATTGTGTATACTGTCGCAAGAAAGTTTTGGGAGGCTTCGTACACTCGCACAGTGGCCTTCAGGTGGGCCAGAGGCCACTGTGTGGGACAGGGACAATGATCAGGCCGATGGACTAGCTCGTATTGCTGCCCAGGGTGAGTGTGGAGAAGTGGTCCCAGTGCTCTCAGCACGCATGCGCAGGCCACTGCTTCATAAATGGTTCCACGGTGAGTGGCAGAGGAGCTGGGACGGTACTCCAACAGGCAAGAGTCTGTACAGAATACACCCAGTTTGTAGCACTGTGTCTAATTTGGACGAGATGTGCTACCGGGGTGCGAGACTGCTTTTCAGGCTGGGCGTGGGGCATTCCATGCTCTGTGCACATCAATTCAAGTTCGGTTGGGTCGGTTCTCCAAAGTGCGTTGAGTGCCTGGTTGATGAAACACCAGAGCATGTTCTTTTGTTCTGTAAGAAGTTTGACCGACATTGAGTTAGGATGGCTTGGTGGACGAGACAATATCCCGTGCTGGGGGAGCTCTTGTTCCTGTCTGTAGGTAAAAATTCGGTTGGCAGGCTGCGTGCGGTGGTGAAATTCTGCACTGAGGCTGGAATTACTGTGTAGTCTGGTACAAAGTGTATCCGAGCCAGTGCTATTGTACACAGTGGATTCTGTGGTGTGGTTGCAATGCTTCTGCACAGTGGATATGTAAGGAATTAATTAATGGCTTAATTAGTATTTATAACAGAAACAATACAACTACCGTAATTAATTAGATACATATTTGCATAAAATCATACCTTCATTAAATGCATGAGCCGGATATTTATTCGGATAGATCAAATAGACTGCAGATAAGTAAATATACTTAGGAGTCCTTCTTCAAAGACGGCCGAGAGGCGGCAAGATCATTGTAACCAGACCAGTGTAATTACACCTATTGTTAGAGTTTAAAGGATGGTATTACCAGTTGATAACATTTACGTTTCATAGAATCTTAAATGATTTTCTAGAAGTAGATTTAATTACGATAAGATCGTCGCTCATGATTGATTGCTTCAAGGAATAACTATAAAACACCCCCACACGGGATAGTTAATTATATCGGCAGAGCACCGACTACGGGGAATATCCAAAATCCCTGAATGCAACAATCAAATGATTGACGTGCGTAGAGTTCCATTTGGCGATAAGGGCCCAAGCTGTCAGAATGTTACTATATTTAGCATTTCTATAATAAATCAATACTACAATGGATCGATCATGGCCGATAACGAAACGTGTAATGTTCTTTTCCGGTGACCATTTGACCAGAGAGAACATTATTATCAGGATAGCTAGTCGTATTCAATCAGTACTCTAAACACATAAATAACACTGGAATAATAGTAGGCGTAAATGATAAACACAATATAGTTAAACTGGGCCTTTAATCGACACTCTCAGTGTACATAATAGTGACCACACTGGTCTATTAAATTATCATGAGAGATTATGTAATGATCGACGTGTTTACAAATAATCGATGTGAGGCGTAGCGATTGGCATTACGATAACTACTTATGGTTGGAATAACTAACCTAATTGTTAGATTATATTAACCGGCCTAGGATTAATTAAAGTGCGCTGGTAATAAACATAATTATTGTACTAAGCTGCTTATAGCCGAAGCTATGCAATGAATACTTTCTCTATATGAACTTGACTGTGGCTAACGAGCGGTGTATTAGCCTATACAGCACTTGGCTTCCCGTTGCTCGGACGGCTCTACGTTCCGTGTCCGTACTTTGGATCGGCCCTCAGGAATGTTGACCGGCGTGAACGATTTTAACAATACTGAAACGCTGAAACTGCCCGAATGAATCTTACATTCCAGAGTCGCGCTTTATACGCGATTGTTATCGTGGCCACATCAATCACTTGTCTAACTGATTGATTGGATTTACGGAGAATTTTAACGACTTGACAGTCCGGGTCCTTCTCTTAATTTGGGGAACCGCTGTGCCTGTCAATCACAGCATTGTTTAGTTCAGGATGTACATTAGTGAATTCTCAGTATCACTCCTTTAAGTGTCCCTACCTTAATTGAACTGTCCTAATCGCATCCATTTAAATAATGATTGATTGTTATTGTTGGAACTGATCTATTGCTAATGCTAATCCTATCTTAATTGGATTCTCTTCGTACAAGCAATTAGTATTTCCTTGAATCGATTACTAGCTACGCTGATAAGCTAGTGTAAAGCAATGCCACTCCTTATCTCTTACAATAGGTATTTTACGGTGGTCTGCTTACTTGGAATGCTGGTTCTTGTTCGTGTTATGAAAAGGTGAAGCTCCTATTTAATCTAATCAACTGGAGCCCTTTTGGTTTTATGAATTAGTATTGAGTCTATTTGTTAATAATTCCGTGATATATAGATACTTTCATGCATAATTAATTAGATGTATTGTTTCTGTACCAGCTACTGTACCAGCCGTACGCTGATAGACTCACTCAAGCTTCTATTATAGAGCTAAGTATTCCAATGCAATAGCAATAGCTATGATTGTTTAAGATTAACTAGTAACAATACTACGCTGCTAAATTAACCCGAGACTTACTTAATTATTTACGAGAGTATAATAATGATTTAGAAAGGTCCAGTATTAGATGAATGATTGCTTATTTATTTAGCCTACCTATTTAGTGCATAATTAGTGCTTTATTACAATTGATTGCCCTTATGCTATCCTGATAATAATGTTGGTTCTGGTCTAATTGGTCACTGGAATCGAACATTACAATGGAGTCATAAGTGTGATTCTATTTCCCTTAAATACCCGGAAAAGACATTCGAAAAAAAATACTAATAATTTTAATAGCATTCAGTTGTATTTTATAGAAATAATGCCAATTTTCGCATTTTGCAGTCTTTTAAAAAGCTGAAATTTAGCGTTAAAATTCGCTAAGAATTTTGCCGATAGTCAACAACGATAGTTAGTTTGTTCATAAACAGGATTTTAACAGTCAAAAAGTACGAGAAAATTTAGTAGCCTATTTTACAAAAGGTTGTGCTAGTTAAGCTTTGTTGAAAATAACATTGTTGATTTTCGCTAACATTTTGCGATTGTTTTATGAAAATTGTTGGTTGACATGTTCAATGCTATGAAATCTAGACACACGCTAGTGTGTCGCGCCAAGTTAGGTAACAAACATCACGACAAACATCACATCAATTCAATTGTCGAGGTTGTAAACCATTGTAGCGCGGCGCCATTTCGTCAGTGTCTTATATCTGGAAGCATAGTTGGGTACATTTCAGGTACTTGGGGAAAAATAATAATGCCGTACAAAAGCTTAAATTGTGTTGAAATAGAGAGCAATAACCCATCTGACAAAAATTAACTCGTGTTTGAATGCCAGCTATGCTGCTTTCAATGCAAAATCTGCCCCTCAACAACGTTGTAAATGTGTTACTACCTAGCTAGCTAGCTAACTAGTCTGCTAATCCCCATGTTAACTCCCACAGGGTGATTATTCATCGATTTCGAGATAACGGGAAGGCTTCCAGCTATGAAATTGGATGAATGGGTGCACTACAATAAGAACTGCGAATCTTTTATGGTTTGGAGCCTGGGAGCATAACAGGGATGGTGTGGGAGGGCACGTAAGTACGAAAATATTGTTATAACCATTGTTAGTATTGTCGGCATCGTCTCTCATTGGACGACCAATGTTCCGACAATGAGAACGTGTATAATGACGTACGTGCCTAGGCACACACTAGTGTATTACAATAAATCTAAACATTGCAAAGAAATTGTATTCACGTTCAATTCACGAAAAATAAACCAAGTGTAAAAACAAAGCAAAATAAACAAAGCCAAAAACTGGTAAGGAGGCCACCAAGTTGAGAGTTGTTCGGGCCTTCAAAGGAGTGATATCAACACACTAAAACTAACTAAATACAACAAATTACAACAAAATTAAAACAAACCAAAAGCCAATAAAGAGGTGATTAAGTTGAGAATGGTTCGGCCTATAGGCAAAAGGTAGTAGCAAATTGTTGAAAACCAGTTTCTTGTTGACGTGGCACTTTATTACTCATCTGCACGGTAGTGGAGTTGAGTTATACACAATTAAAAAAAAGGAGTGATATCATATCAAAAACCAAAAGGGTAAAAGTGGTAAAAGGGGCCGCCAAGTTCCAAATGGTTCGGCCCTTCAAAGGAGTGATATCAACACACCAAAACATTCACTAACTTAATCGCACCGAATAATACTTTGGATGTTAAATGAAAACTAGAACATTGCTACTTTTGGTAGCAATGTTCAAGTTTTCATTTAACGTCCAAAGTATTATTCGGTGCGATTAACTTGGTGAATGTTTTGGTGTGTTGATATCACTCCTTTGAAGGGCCGAATCATTCGGAACTTGGCGGCCCCTTTTACCAGTTTTGGTTTTTGGTATGATATGTTCAAGTGTATTATCTTATGTGCATTTAAAGGAATATTTGCTTTAAATTTGCCACAATAACAGGTAATTTTAGTCAATTAAGTAAATTTATAGGCCTAAATTGAGTTCAGTGCATCTTGTTTATTGGTCATATTAGTGCTAATTTTCTATGAAATTGCTCGTGGTTACGCTTAAAATAACCACCATCAAATTATTGCCGACTTCAGGTGCTAAAACTTAGGAAAAGCTCAATATTTTGTTTTTTAAAGGGAAAATTCATCATTTTGTGCAAAATTGCAAAAAATTTTCAAAGTGCTTAAAACTTAAAACTTGTGCTACAGTTAAGTTTAAATCTAGTTTAAGTTTTGAATATTCACTTAAAATCGAATTAAATAATGCCTAGAACTAGAAGTAATCGTGCTAGAGGCACAGTTCAAGTCTCGTCAAGAGGCAGGCAAATTAGAAAACCTACGAATCGCCAAGATTTTGTAGAATTTACGGATGCTTCAGTTAGCATTCCTAATTTAGACAATACTAATACTACACCAATGAGTCAGATGCGGAATCAGAACATTCTGATGCTATCGACGAGATCAATGACGCATTATATTTGCCACCACCCAAGCGAGTTCAGTCTCGTTCAGCCCACCTCTCTACTCAAAATAGGGGTAACGCTAGAGATCGGATTGAATCTCGGTCTCCACACGATAATCGTGCATCACGTACAACTCGTGTACCTTTAAATTCCCAAGTACCACTTAGTGTTCAAGTAGCACTAAATAATCAAGATCCACCCAATAATCAGGTGCATTCAAATCAAACTATGGTATTAAATCATAGCATGGCACTAAATCAAAATATGCTACTAACCCAAACAGTGCCGTTAAATTTAGTAACGCCACAGCATAATCATGTGTCTCCAAATTTGACACAAGTATGCCTACTTTGCAAATGCAAACAAGCGCTCAAACACCGCTTAATATTCAGTTGCCAATAAATTCGCAAATACCAAATCATTCCCATGTTCCCATTACTCCAAATGTAGTAATAAACTCTCAGATTCCACTTGGAAACCAAACACCGCTAACTTTTACCCCAAATCATACTAGTGGACAAGTCGCTATGATTGAGGAAACTCATCTTCAAAGAATTTTAGATCATACTTTGGCAGTATGTTTACAGTCAACTAATGATAACTTTAAAGCAGTAATGGAAAATCATTTAGAAGTATTGAAAACCATTACAGAATCAAATGAAATCAGAGATTCTCATAATAATAAGTCTAGACTTTGGGAAGAATTACGTTCAGTCAAGAAAGTTATTTTACCTTTTGCAGGGGATGCTATTTTTCGCTTTTGCGTTAATGGTCGAAAATTTGCGAACTTTAGATCTTTCATTGCAAGATTCAGAACTAGTTTCGGTTGCATGTAGTAAATGTACAGGTCCAGTTGCAATTTATTTAGCCATGAATCCGCATATAGCCACTTCTCAAAGTTACGACAGCTTTAAGGAAATTTTAATCGATAGATTTATTTCGCACGACGCGACTCAAAAAGGGAGAAACTATCGAACTTTTTGCTGCCAGATTAGAGAAAATGGCTTCACAACTTTGGAGAGTTAAACCTTCAGACTCTGAATCCCAGAGAGCTTTTAAACAATTAGCAAAAGATGACGGAATGCGTTCAGTATGTTTGCACGCTATGCCACGGGAAATTGAAGTTCATGTAACGTCACAAATGCATACCACGTTTAGGGATACGTATAACTTAGCTATCTATAAACGTTCAATTTTAGCTGGATTCCAAAGTGATGAAGACGATCTTAACTCTGATAAACCAGGCGTTAAACAAATGTCAAATATGGAAGGCTTTAGCACAATGCTAGATAAAATGAATTCATTCGTTAGCTCAGTAACGCTAAAGCTAAAAATGTTGATGCTAAAGTTAGCACAGTAGACACTAATGTAAATCAAATTAAAACGTGTCACCGTTGTTTAGCCCCAGGTCATATAAAACGAAATTGTCGCACTAAGGACGACAATTTACAACAAGTCCGACAACGGTGGGCAAAAGTTAAACAAGAAATAGGATTTTCTTCAAATAAACCCTACCACAAAAACGGTCGTGGAGGAAACCTATATATGGGAAATAACCGAGGTAAACGCGGAATGATTTTTCTGGTTTCGATAATAGAGATTCTGTTCAGTTTAACAAGAAAAAATAACCCTTACGCATTTCAGGTTAACAATAGTAACAATAACGGACAACAAAATCAAAATAATGGTAATAATAACCTCTTGACTACCAGACGTACGACCCGTACGTGCTTAAAACGTTGCTATCTCCTACCACACGTACGACGCTTACGTGTTTGTTTAGCCTTGTCAAATACATAGCACACCAAGCGTGGTTGGGCCCAACAATACTTTTATTTTACACTGGTAGGATGCAGAAAGAGGCTATTTGTTGGCCGTGACATCACAAACAATTTAGCCAGTAAAATTCCACGTTGTTTTCAGCTATTCACAGACCAGGTTGGACACAACAATGCGGCCTTCTGAAGGGCGGCGCTATCAAGCTTTCCTGCTTCAATGACAAACGTGCAGTCGCCTCGTTTTCTGCCGGTTTTAGTAGTTTTCGGTTAGTTTGGCTGTAATTATGTGGCACAAAGGCTGTGGAAAGTGATAATGGTTCATCGTGAATTGTTCCAGAAGAGGATCAGATCAATGGTAAGTGACTGTGAAGTTACAAGCCGCAATTTCCAGCCCGTCGTAAGCGCATTAGCGCTGGTTAGGCCTAACGAAGTTGGTTTGTTTTCATTTGCCGAGCATGTATCCAACTGCGCTTTTCTAAATATTGCTGCAAACATGAAGTGTAAAAATGGAAGAAAATGATAGTAGTGACTCGGAATATGTACCAGAAGAGGAGGATGTTGCTTTTAGTGGCTCTGAATTGTCTGATATATCTGATATTGACGACGAAGCTAAATCTGTAGATGGTTGTACTTACGGAAGTGACCCGTTTCTTTTACAGCATGTTGCTTATTTTTTTTTACTTCCGATAAGTATCTACTTCCTCAAAATTGTGTGTTTTCTATTCCTTCAACCCGTGCCCCCCCCCCACTCCCCAAAAAAGAACAAGTACAGAAACACTGTATATAGCTGGTTCAAATAGTCACTAGCTTCAACAAAAGTTTACGTGTTTTCTATTTTGCCAAACCCCTACCCCCCAAAAAATACAGACATGCTATAAATAGGTAGGTCAAATAAGCAATTATTTCCTCAAAATTGTATTTCTACTCATCCAGTCACCCCCCCCCCCCCACAACTCAAATGGGGGAGGAATTAAAAAAACATTATTTGAGAAGCGGTTGTTCCCTCGAAATTGTGTTTTCTATTCGAAAGCCATTGTATATCGGATGCCATTGCTTATGCGAACCAGCTATTTACAGGGTTTTTGTATTTTTTCTAGAGGGGGGGGGTGGAGGAATAAGAGATACTTAAATTTGGGAAAGCAATTGCTAAAGAGCAAACATAAATTACAGCGAGCAGTGGTGTGGACAATGTTTGTGCAGCATGCTTTTAAGGGCTTCATTGCATTACCTGGTATATGAGTGCAGAGTAGTTCTTAGCATGCTGGGAGTCAAAGGGATAATGGTAAAAATCAAAACCAAAACCAAAATCAAAATCAGCAAAGGCAAAATAACAACAACCGAAACCATGTTCCACAACACGCTACAGACGTAAACGAGAGTAGTGACTCATGTCAAAATGGTTGCAATTCAAAAAACGAGTTAATAGTCTGAATGTTAACAGGGATTCAGAACTAAACTCAAATCAGTCAGAACAGGGCAGTAATGACGATCAAAATCCACACGTCAGCTCAGTTCAGGCTCAAACTCTGGTGACCCAAACTAACGAAGTAATAGTACTCACTCATTAAACGTAAAATGTGTTCCATTATTTTCAGAGATGATGCAAATAAATTAATGCTTAATTTGTACTCAAACGTCGAATGGCAAAAACTTGCTTTGCCAGATCGCACATTAGCTTTGCCACGTTTAGCGTGGTATTTTGGCAAAATACTCTCAAAATATGTTGTGAGATCTATAGACAGTAATAAAAATCACGTAAATGAATTTACAAATGCTTTAAATACTGTTAACGTTAAATACAATTTAACTTGTGACTCAGTAATAGTAACACTATTCGAGGATGGTTTAGATTCCACAAAATTTCATTCAGAATTAAACCCATTCTATACTAAAAAGCCGATAGTTATCGCTTTTTTAGGTCACGAACGCACAGTTCAGTTTAAACACACGGACGATTCATTCTATAAAGATGGAGTTAAAATGCCTTCAGGCACTTCTATTGGTATTTCACCAACAACGCAGAAAGATTGGAAAATTAGAATTCCAACAGTTGTAGGAACGTTCGAACTTACAATCTGCTTAACGTTTTGGGACAGCAAAAATGTCGCCGACCCAAACGCATCACCAGCGAAACATTCATCGTTGGGAGAGCGAGGGAACCTGCTTACGAGCATTTTTGCTCAACCAGGCAATAGGTGGTACAAGCAGCACCATCTAGCATTTAAAGTTGATACTAGCTGTGAGTCAGAGCAGCAAAATCAAACATCGCTTGATTCGGAGAAAACAGCGCCTAACGTTGACAACGTTCAAGTGAACAGTTTTAAATAAAACTAAGGTTGAATATTCACGTCCACACGTAGTGTTCGACGTTGGTAATAGGCCAGAAATATGTTTATTAGATACAGGTTCTTCACTTTCTTTAATTACAAACACAGCAGCGCAACTCATGCTTAAAAATTTTAGTGTTAAATGTCACTTAATTCCAATGACCACAACAGTCAATTTGGTTGGGGTCGGAAATCGTAAAATTAAAACCGATAGGAAAATAGTAACAACTATAGAAAAATATGAATTTTCTAGAAATCAAGAATTCATTATCGTTCCTGATGGTTCATTTGGTAACATTTCAGTACTATTGGGATACGATTTCATGTAAAATAAATCAGATTCGTTAGCATTAAATTGCCCAGGTAACGTCTTAACTATAGGCGATTTAAAATTTCAAATGTCGTCAACACCAGATTTAGCTCATGTTGCTTATAATCAAAATAAGGAAATAATAAACAGGAATATTATAAACTCAATCACATTTACGTAGCATCGCTTAACGTAGCTACAGATGTAGAAACCGATGATAATCCTAAATCTACTTGGAATTGTACAACTAAACAACATTTAATAGACATTACTGTATTTTTGTTACGAGACGAAATAATTCCATCAAATAGTGAGAGTAGAATAATCGGAAATTTACATTTTCCGTATCCCGAAATACAGACAAGAGTATTCCAACCTGAAAACGACGAATTTCCTGTACGCCTTGCTCACAGTTTTGTTAACACAACTCCCACAGGTATTATTCCAGTCATGTGCATTAATTTAAATGGATTTGATGTAGAAATAAAAGCGGGTACTATCCTAGGCACGTACACGACAGCTATTATCGAGTATGAGGATAACGCTTCCTTAGACTCATCAATTCAAACTTGCCCACCTCACATCCCATTGAGAAATCTCAAACCGCAAGTCCCATCGAGGTATCTCAAACCGCAAGTTCCATTGAGATTTCCCAAAGCAAATCCAAACCGAGCGAAAGCTCAATATAGGTGCCAGTTAGTAGCCTAACCGACGCTCCCAAGCCTAAATCCAAGGCAGAACTCGATGCGGAATGGGAAATCTTAAAACATAGGTTCACGTTTCCAGATTTAAATAAGGAGGAAACGGAAGAATTTCTAGATATGCTTAGAAATCACCAAGATTCATTTTCTAAAACGATTTTGATCTAGGATGTTACGAGGGATACGAAGTTCCTATCGATACTGGTGAATCACAACCAGTAAGTTCAAAAATGTACCGTGTTCCTTTTCACCAATGTGAATTATTGGATAAATACATTGACGAAATGCAAAGAGTAGGAATAATCCAAGAAGGAAAATCTGGATGGTTATCTCCTTGTCTAATGATAAAGAGAAGGCCAACTGGTTATCGCGTAGTTGTAGACTTAAGCAGATTAAATTCTGTCGTGGAAAGTGTAAGCGTTCCAATACCCACTGTGGCAGAAAGTATGGCTCACCTTAGCGGAGCTAAGTATTTTACACATTTAGACTTCAAGTTTGGATTTTACCAACTTAAACTAGCTGATTCAGCTAAACCTAAAACGTGCTTCTATGCTAACTCTAAAACCTATTTTTTTAACAGGCTCCCATTGGGCCTTAAAACAGCGCCTGCACACTTCCAATTTTGTGCACAACAAATATTTGCAGATGTGCTAGGAGTCTATTGTACCGTCTACCTTGACAATTGTCTCCTGAGTAGTCCAGATCTTAAAACTCACATCAGTCATGTGAATCGAGCACTAGAACTAGTCGTACTGGACTGAAACTCAGCGTTGAAAAAAGGCTTTGTGTTAGACGAAAACGGGATACAACCCGATAGCGATAAAACAATAGCTATGCAACAGTATCTACGCCTAAAACACCTAAACAAGTCCGTTCATTTTTAGGTATGGTAAATTTCCATAAAAGGCACATTTCTTCATTCGCCGAAATGTCACAGATTTTGTCCAAACTAACGAGGAAAAACTGTAAATTTATATGGGGCGAAGTTGAAGAAAGAGCTTTTCAAGAACTTAAGCGAGCTATGATAAACGCTGCAATGCTTAAACACCCAGATTTCTCCAAATCCTTTTTTCTTGATGCTGATACTAGTGGAGTAGCGATCGGAAGCTTTTTAAGTCAGTATCACGGATGTATAAACTATCCGTTAGCCTACACTTCCCGAACCCTCACTGAGGCGGAAAGGAAGGAAACGACTACAACAAGAGAAATTCTAGCGATTATACATTGTATAGATTCATTTCATTGCTATTTACTTGGTAAGATGTTTTTTTTAACTACAGATCATTTAGCAATTTGCTATCTTTATTGTGCCTCATCCCTCTCCCCCAAATTAGAAAAAATTTTACTTAAACTTATGGAATATAAATTTATCTTACGCCATAATTCAGGCCGTCTTCTAGCGGTTTCTGACGCGCTATCTCGTATAGAAATACCAGTCGCTGTGTTAGGCAGTCATTTTCCTGACAGAACACGACAACACCTAGCGGCAGAACAACGAAACGATCCATTCTTAGGCCTAATCATAAAACAACTTAAAGATCAGTCATCAGAAGATTTGATAGACGCTTCTAACAAGCGAAACATCTTTTATAAAGTTTATGACGGAATTCTATACAGAATTCGGCTTGCAGATCCAAATAGAGGCCGTACGCACACTTTAGCACAAATGTGTATACCAAAATCTCTACGGAACTATTGTATCCACGATTACCATTCCACTCCTAGCACCAGACATTGCGGAGCCAGTAAAACTAGAGAATTAATAGATCTACATTGCTATTGGCCTAAAATGATGGACGATATTGCTCACTACGTTAAAACTTGTCAAGTATGTCAAGCTTACGTTAGACCTAACAAGCCAATCAAGGCTAAGCTAAGAGCCTACAACCCCTACAGAGACTAGGTCATTCATGGAACTTGGATCTCATTGGACCCTTGAATAAAAGCGTTCACGGGAACGTCTACATAAGGATGTTAATTGCCGACTTCAGTCGTTACGTAATTGCAGTCGGAATTCCCGATAAGAAAGCAGAAACAATAGCTAAAAAGTTGTTTTCTCACCTTTCAGCTAGAAACAGAATACCCGTGTAACTGCGCGGAGACAACGGAAGTGAGATAAACAACGCTATTGTGGCAAGATTGTCAAATTTGTTCAATATTAAACAGATAAACTTCACTCCTAACACTTCGTGGGTAGAAGGAACAGTAGAAGCAGCAAATAAAAGAATAGAGACAGTATTGCGTAAAATTTCAGCAAGTTGTCCAGAAAGTTGGTTTGAATATTTAGAATTAGTGAATACAGCGGCAAATGCGAACCCTAATTCAACCACACTGATTAGTTCACATTATTTACATCATTGTTCAGAATTTAGATTGCCGAGTGCATTAGCTTTCAAACCACCACGAATCTGCTATGATAGTGATGACACTATAGTACGTCTAGAGAGAAAACTACAAGCAGCATTCGAAGTTACTAGAACGCATACTTAGAAAGCAGTTAAGAGACAACAAAACTTTTATGATCATACCGAACGACCTTACCGGTACATAGTCGATGATTATGTATTATTACGCGACTTCTTACCAATAAAACAAATTTCGCCGAAATTACTTCGAGCTGGACAGGACCGTTCAAAATTATGGAATTCGTTAATGATGTTATCGTTCGTATTGTCCACTTTCTGGATTCATTAAAAGCCGTTCGCGCACATGTGAACAATCTAAGACCATGGTTCCTAAGAACGAATAACCAACCTGTTCCTTTTAACGGACCTACAGACTTGGAATTATCGGAGCAGCTTAACGGAACATTAACAGAAGCTGAAATAAAATTACAAGAATACATAGCAAAACTTTTGGAAGATTCGACGGACCATTTATCGTAGATTCATCCACCAATGTTTATGCCTTCCGAATCCGACGATGCAGCTTGCGGTTCAGAAACAAGCTCAACTAAGAAACGCAAACGCGTTGAGCCAAAATCGGCCGCTTATTTACAAAATAAATTCTGTAAAATAGATTACGAACTAAATAAGCAACGAATGCTTGGTTCTATGCATGATTATATTACACGTAGCGGTAAAGCCACCCCAGAAATTAGGCTGCGTCGGCAGTTGGAATAGGCAAACGTTGAGGATGAGTAAGTCTTTGTGTATCCAACGGCAAACAAAGAAAACACGGCGTCACCGTGAAGGAATTGTTCACGCGCTCTGCACGCGGGGACCCTAGTGAGTAAAATCGAAAGTACCTTTCTGAAACCAAAGCATGATTGCTAGACCAGTTCCCTATGCAGTTTCGATTCTCACAGTGCATAACACTAACCATGTTTACATTGCATAAATACATGAAAAATAGCTTAAGTCTATTATATTTCAAGATGTAATGTAAAATGATTTTGAGACGGAAACTCATAGCTTGTTTTAGAAAATACTATTATTAGAAAATAAGGAAAATATGTACATATACAAAACAAAATAATACGGAAAAACTGAAAAAAACGGAAACATGTATAAACATAATAATATGAACCATAAACAGATAAATATTTTATAACATAACATAAACAAATAGTAAATGAACATGAAAATATTTACAAAAACATAGTATACCACAGAAAATAAAGTAACGTAAATTAAAAAAAAAGTATTTACAAACATGTTATATGATAATTTGCAACAAAACAATATGAAGATTTGTAACAAAAACGGAAACAATGCCTTAAGTAAAATAAAGTTGAAAACACAAAAAAAATATAAGGACATGGAAAATCATAAAATAAAAACGTAAATATACATAACCATGTCGTAACCATAAGTTACAGCAGAAAAAATTAAAATTATTGAATGAAGGAAATTCAAGAGAATTGAAATAATTGAATGGATAAAATTTAAGAAAATTAATTTTAGTAATTTTGACTAGGAAAATGTATTTGAAAAAAAATAGTAACCGAAAACAATTGGATGAAAATTTAAACCTTTATGGTAAATTACGGTTACGAAAAATAAAATTAAAATACGTTGCAAAACAGGGTAGATTAAAATATTTACATCATATACCCATGGTACTGGTAAGTAAGTACGTAAGTAAGTAAGATAAGAAATAATATGGCAACATAAATAAAAACAGTCAAGAAATAAAACTAATAAAACATTGAACATTGACTATATACAAAACATAAAATATTACCTGAAGTAAAGATCAAAATTAAGTACATAAGAAAACATTGTACGATCACAGATTTAAGAAGTATAAAGTGACTACTTGGTCATGATAAAATAATAAATATGAAATAAATAGATTAAAAACAAGGAAATTTAATTTTGACTAAAATTTAAGATTTCTTCTAAGAAAGTTAAGAAATCAATAAGATAAGTTAATTTGGAAGAACTTTCAGAAATCAGTGATCATAAAAACATGACAGTTCCCTTAACCAGTTAAAATAAAATATATACAACCCTGAAATCAGGGCGGTCGACGTCGAACTCGACCACACCGCTTACTCAGCGGGCAGTTGAAGCAACAACGGCGCTATTCGTCGCCGCTGTTGCTATTGGGATCATCTTTAAATAAAGAAAATTGAACGACAAAGATTAATTCTTAGTTCATAAAATTATGAATGCATGTGAAATTGACGTGTAAACATTTGGTTCATTGTCAGTATAACCTTTCGCATATAGCGACACATGTTCTTACCTTAATTTCTCTCACATTCATAAGAACAATATGAAGGGAAATCACTGTAATTTCTATACAGGATTATGATGTTCAAGCGTATAAATGTTAGCTGGAACATGTTCTTTTCCCGAAATAATTGTTATACATGCATGAAATTTGGTGAGTAATTCAACCTCCCCCTCCCATCCCCCCCAGTTTAAAGAACCTAATAATTGGTCTAAATTAAAATAAAACAGGCAAAATATCGTATTGCAATAAACTATAGTCTTAAAAACCACAATTTAGAGTTCGAACGTGCAGCGGAAATTTAATTTTCCTATGCGCAGAGAGCCTAATGTAATTTTAGCGCTTAGTTCGCGCTACAGCACTCGTTGCGGCTAATAATTCAGAAACTAGAACTTTGTGAAGGTACATTCCTAAAACTTACCGGATGGTCACCGGACATTCAAAATTAATGTTTTATATTTTCTAAACTTATAAGTACTATCCACACTTGTACAGTAAACAAAGTTGTACCAAGAATTTAATATCACCCCCACCCCCCCTACTGAAAATTTTCAGAACTTCAATTTACTCACACTCTAGTTATTCTAGATAGTATCATGTCAACCAAAACTGGTAAAACGGGCCGCCAAGTTCCGAATGGTTTGGCCCTTCAACGGAGTGATATCAACACACCAAAACTTTCGCCAAGTTAATCGCACCGCTGAATAATTCGAAGGGTCAATGAAAACTAGAACATTGCTACTTTCGGTAGCAATGTTCAAGTTTTCATTTAACGTCCAAAGTATTATTCGGCGCGATTAAGTTGGCAAATGTTTTGGTGTGTTGATTTCACTCCTTTGAAGGGCCGAACCATTGGCGGCCCCTTTTACTAGTTTTGGTTTTTGATACGATATCAGTCCTTTTTTTGAAAAATTGTATATTAGACTCAACTCCACTACCGTGCAGATGTGTAATAAAGTGGCACGTCAACAAGAAATTTCCACAATTTGATACTACCTTTTGCCTATAGGCCGAACCATTCTCAACTTGGTCACCTCTTAATAGGTTTTTGGTTTGGTTTTAATTTTGTTGTAATTTGTTTTATTTCGTTAGTGTTGAGTGTGTTGATATCACTCCTTTGAAGGGCCGAACCACTTTCAACTTGGTGGCCTCTTCACCAGTTTTTGGCTTTGTTTATTTTGCTTTATTTTTTAAGTTGGTTTATTTTTCCTGAATTGGACGTTAATACAATTTCTTTGGCAACGTTGTTTAGATTTATCGTGCTACACTAGTGTGTGTCTACACACGCACATCAATATACACGTTGTCATTGTCCGAACTTTGGCTGTCCAATGAGAGACGATGCCGACAATACTAACAATGGTTATAACAATATTTTCGTACTTACGCGCCCTCCCACGCCATCCCTGTTACGCCCCCAGGCTCCAAACCAGTTAGCTGGAAGCCTTCCCGTTATCTCGAAATCGATGAATAATCACTCTATGGGATTTAACATGGGGATGAGCGGAATAGTTAGCTAGCCAGCTAGCTAGGTAGTAGCACATTTTCAACGTTATTGTGGGGCAGATTTTGCATTGAAAGCAGCATAGCTGGCATTCAAACACGAGTTAATTTTTGTCGGGTGGGTCATTGCTCTTGATTTCAACACAATTTAAGCTTTTGTACCGCATTATTATTTTTCCCCAAGTACCTGAAATGTGCCCAACTATGCTTCAAGATATGACACTGACGCAATGGCATCGCGCTACAATGGTTTACAACCTCGACAATTGAATTGATGTGATGGTTGTTGTGATGTTTGCTGCCTAACCTGGCGCGACACACTTACGTGTGTCTAGATGTTATTCTTGAAATGGAAACGGTGCCACATAAATAAATAATAGGCTATATAGGAGTCCAGTTTCATTAACTTAGTTCGGACAACCTAGCCATGTTAAAACTAATGCAAAAATAAATAAAAACATCACTCCATGGCACGGATTCCCTTTCATGAATGAGAAAAAATATATATAGAAAATAAAAATATTTAAAGGCATTCATTTCTTCAAATTAAGAAAGAAACGAATGAAGGTCCTAGGCAGATGCCACTTAAAACTATTTTGAAATCATGAAATTTTCAAACGTCATGACAAAATAGAATCTGGACGAACTGTATATAGCTATGCTATACCATTTAATCTTACATCCATACGGATATGAATTATAAAACAATTAAAATATAGAAAATTGTAGTAACCAATATTGCATTTCACATCCATAAGGATATGGATTATGAAACTTAAAATTGCAATTGCATTTAAATTAATTTAATGACCAATTCGTACAAATTTTTTCACCCGATGTTTAATGTAAATAGCATTACGTTGTTCATAAATTATACAACATATCAATAAATATAATTTGATTTTATACCATTTCATGTAAATGTAACTTAGCAAAAGGCCTATAATTCATAGAGCTGATACCAGTAAAATTGAAATTAAGTATTTTACTTTGAAGTAACCTTGTTTTACTTTTGAGAACCATTGATTTAAAGTTAAAACACTTTGAAAAAAAAAAGTATTTGTCAATAACGACATATCTCTTTGCTCAAAAAGCAAAAATGTGTTTTCCAATGCATATATCGCATTAGATTAAAAAAAAAACTCATTACAGTCAATAATTAAGCTTAAATCGCATAATATTGTGATAAGATTTAAATGAGCTTTTGGAAGTAGTTTAAACAGAAATATTTTGCACAAACAAATTTGGTATTATCATTTCCACTTCTAGTGAATAAAAACAGTAATATTTACTAACCAGTATATGAATGAAATTTGGATTAAAGCTTAAATGTAACATCACATGATGAAATTTTGAAAACAAAATTTTTAATGATAAATAAGAAATTTTCTTACCATATTGTCCATTGTGGCATACAGGGCAGTCGTTCCTGCAGGGGCCGGGGTGCCGGCACTGCTGGACACTGCTGCCAGATGCTCCAGCATTGACCGGGGCATCCGGGTCTTGGACGTGAGCGATGTGGATGAGGTCTGGAAGTGGCGGCAGCTCTTCAAGCAAGTAGTCGGGGAACAACTCCGCCAGGTCTTCCGGCAAATTGGCATTTGGTGAAATATTGTCCTGTTGCCAAAGGATTTCTTGATGTTGGGCCAAAGCCCGATGAACATTTTGTTGAAGGAAAAACATGTTTTCCGAGTCCACGGCCCTCCAGAAGTATGCCGAAAACCGTTCAGTTTCTTCCAGAAATGGGGGAAACGCCACATACCGGCAGTGCAGACATTCCCTCGTATTTATAGGGCTGCACCCTAAATAATGGGAGCTCAAACGTAGCTGTTGAGCTCTGGCGGACTCTTCGGGAAGTGTACCGTCCACGAACACATTTTGACGGGTCTCTTCACTAATTAACGCCATAAACATAAGCTGAAGGACGTAGCCCATCGGGTCTTCACCCGGCAACATCGGAGCAAACGGAATTTCTTCCGCGGTCTGATGTGGGCATTCCGGAAATAATGCCGGAGTCTTCTCACAGTACTGATAATGGTCTATGCAGACCGACAGGAGAAGGATGTTGAGGGACAACATCTTTAAGAAGTCCCTCATATATCAAGGCATGTTCTCCACCACGCTCCTCTCCTCCTTCGGAGTCACCTTCCTCTTCTTTTGCGGGGGATCCATAAGTGATGTAAGTTGGGGAGCGAAAAGCGAAAGCAAATGGTCGATTGGAAGTACACAACTTTGTGTGCGGGTAAAAACGCCGAATTTTCCCAAGTCCAAAAATGTGACCCAAAAACGGACATTGGCAAAACCAATGGGTGCAAAGTTCAGGCTTAATGTCACGAAAAGGGGGCTGTCTCTTTTCCTAGGACCTAGCTCACCCCCTCTGCTCTACAGTGACTATCAGCTATTGTTTACATGGCCTCGACCAGGCCGCATTTTGAAGTCAGATCAAGCTGACATGGCCCATAGCCTTGCCACAACCCTTTCAACCCACCGACCACTTTCGTTTATTGCTCACCCCTTCCCCCAGCAGAAAGAGTGAACATGATCAATTGCACTCATCAGCAAGTGAAAGAGGTGGTCAAAGTAGGTCAGGACACCTCACCCTTGACCATGACAACAGCTTGCTAGCCACTGGACTCTGAACCCAGCCGAACTCTCACGAAGAGTAGTCGGCTGTCGAGAAACCCACGAAGCTAAATTTGGAAAACTCAATCCATAGTGGGAAAATACAGAACTATTCTTTTGATATAAGAAAAGAAAATTCTGAAACATTATTTCAATGAAATAAAATTATTTTATTTATACATAAATGTCACTAACAAATACAAAATTGTGTGAATAATTGTGATATGTATCATGTAACTCAGAAACGTATGTGAACATAACATAACTAATGTAGTCAAAAATTCATGTATTTTTTAGAAAAATAGTGCAACATGCAATGAATTTTGGAAAAGTGTCAGGATGGCAAATGTATGGAGAAAAGAGACTAAATCATAGAACAGGGATCACTCCAACATGATCCAGGACTAAGGAGTTAAAAGATAAGTGACTCCTAGCCTTGTGGTGAAAGCAAAAGTGTAAATCATACACCCCACCCCTTCTTGCCACAACACACATAAAATTAATTGCCGTTAATATGCAAATTTAAATACAGATTTGGCATAAGTTAGTGGGGAACACATATAACTTACTATAAATTGAATATAAACACAGTAGTTCAAAATGTAAAACCTTGCTGTTATTTGTAGTAAGGCACATTAACTTGAAAAACTTTGCTGTTACTTGTAGTCAGGAACACAAACTAATGTACTTACATGTACTTAAATGTACTTAAAATGTACTTAAAATGTGCTTAAATGTACTTAAATGTAAACTCTAAAATAATTCACTTTGTGAGTTCAAATTGAATTTGGGTGAGGTACGCTTAAGACTCGGAACAACAAACGCAGTTCAGTCAGTGGATACACTAAGTTTCAAAGTACCTCACATGTAAGTTCCTCAGGAACAGATTACACACGTATACTCAGGTTGTAGTGAAAAACCTTGAAAGATCTACCGCATGCTGGAAATTACTTTTTCCAACCGCATGTGAAACTTGCGTTGTAAGTGCAGTCTTATAACCGTGCGAAACAGATAATGGAGTCTGGCCAACTCGTATTATCATGATTTGCAAATGGTAACTAGTGCTGTAGTTACAATGTCACTCAGTGACTGGGAAATCGGACAAAACGCGTGTCCCATAATGAAAAAAAATAGTGACTTCCGGTGCTAGCCACCACTCAAGTGATGCAACATCAATTCTGAACAAGATATTCAAAATTAACGATTGCGGGGAAAATGTTATCTCCGCATATTCTAAAGTAAACAGTGCAGTTGAAGTGTTCGGATACTGTACAGTAGTGTTTATGACAGCAGGTTTGTTTGAAACTTGCATATCAGATCTTAATTGGCAGCAAATGAAAAATGTTGTATGAACGCTGCATAGAAACTAATTTGGTTTAAATTTAAAAAAATTAGGTTTCTGGAATTATTCGAATTCCAGCTTCAGACTTTCCTATGTATTGGTTGATTATGTTCAGGAGCACCAATTGAGGTAGCATAGGACGTAAACGGTTTTTTTGCCATGCAAAAATGCTCGTTGAAGGCAACAGCCTTACAGACAAATCACTTTATAACATTCACTTTAGTGACAGTTACGAGCCACTAGAGCCTCGCACAACATTAGGCTCAGGGATTGTGACATCACATCCTGTAGTATAACATATTTATTGTGAGGAAACACAATAATTTCTAGAAGTCATGTTTGTTGGCGGAATAACTGTTAGTTTTGACCTGAACATGATAGTCAAAATGGGTTAACACATATATACATTAACAAGGTTCTTAAAGTGCTACGATAGACGGCTTTCTGTATTGGTCAGTTTGAACTGTCACGTAGTTGTAGTTGTCAAAAGGGAAAACAGACAAACAAGAATACGTTTTGTTTCTTAAAGTTTCTACGATTGACGGCTTTCCACACTGGATAATCTGAACTGTCTCGTAGTAGTCAAAAGAGCGAAACAAATACAAGTAAAACTAAATATATACTTTACACATCACATCAACTACACTACATATATAATGAGTTCCAGTACTCGTTATGTTGGTTTGAAAATTAAACTTAAGAGTCAAATACAGACCCTTACATTAAGTCCTTCTTCAAAGACGACCGAGAGGCGGCAAGATCATTGTAACCAGACCATTGTAATTACACCTATTGTTAGAGTGTAAAGGATGGCATTACCAGTTGATAATATTTACGACGTTTCATAAAATCTTAAATGACTTTCTAGAAGTAGATTTAATTATGATAAGATCGTCGCTCATGATTGATCACTTCAAGGAATAACTATAAAACACTCCCATACGGGATAGTTAATTATATCGGCAGATAGCTTCAAAGCACCGACCACGGGAAATATCCAAAATCCCCGAATGCAACAATCAAATAATTGACATGCATAGAGGTCCCATTTGGAGATAAGGGCCCAAGCTGTCAGAATGTTACTATATTTAGCATTTCTATAATAAATCAATACTACAATGGATCGATCATGGCCGATAACGCAACGGTATTTAAACCGAACCTCGGAATGCATGATATCAGTCGATCATCAGCCGCTCAACAGTTGCTAACTAGTTCACGCCAGTCAAACTCCGGAGATTCTAATCGAAAACACTCCAGGCCAGAAGCCGTGCCACGTCTGGGACGGAGCTTCACCGCCAAGCTACTGTACCAGCCGTACGCTGATAGCCTCACTCAAGCTTCTATTATAGAGCTAAGTATTCCAATGCAATATCAATAGCTATGATTGTTTAAGATTAACTAGTAACAATACTACGCTGCTAAATTAACCCGAGACTTACTTAATTCTTTAAGAGAATATAATAATGATTTAGTTTTCCGCTCGACTTAATCAGTAATGCCATTCGCTCGACTCATTGCCAAATAACTGTACTTGATACATGAAATCATAACAATCTGTCATTGATTTAATTGACCATATTGTGGGTCAATATTGTGTACGCCGGAGCGTCAATTAAAGGCCAAGTCTTAGATGAATGATTGCTGATGTATTTAGCCTACCTATTTAGTGCATAATTAGTGTTTTATTACAATTGATTGCCCTTATGCTATCCTGATAATAATGTTGGTTCTGGTCTAATTGGTCACTGGAATCGAACATTAGAGACACAGTGGGTGTGCATGGTTGCTCCAGTGGTTGTGCAGTTTGGATTTACATGTGTCCGCCCTGCACGAGACGTGCCATGTGGCGGCATGTGTGTACACAGTGGATTATGTTGAGTGATTTGTAGTGGTGTTGCATTGTACGCAATGTGCCAATTTTGCTACAGTGTGATGTATGATGTTGATTAAAATGTTATCACAGCATGTTCAGTTGTGCTGTGGTTGTTGGTTTGAGTGTGCCTGGCACGGAATGTGCTGTGCAGTGGGCAACCTGTAGACTGGTGTGATGGCATTTTGACATTGTGACTTGTGTGTTGTAGTGTTTAGAGTTTGGACTGCAGGTGTGAATTGGGGCACTTGTATCTGGTTGAGATGTTCAGTATATTTGTATTTATAGTGTCTGGGGCATTAAGACCTTGGGTTAAGGCCTCAGGAATAAATTTATGAAAGGAAAGGAGTAATGCTTAATTTGATCACCGGTAGCATTTTCCCAACATACAGAAAAATAGCATTACAAATTATTGCAATCTTTTTATTTAATGCCTCCCCAAACTTCAAACCTTAAAAGGCGCGCATAGGAGTTAAAAGAGTGCTGAATACCAAATTTCATTCCTATCTGTCGCATAATTTATTTTATATGAGCGGAATTAGTAGTCAGTAGTCAATATATAGTAGTCAGCTTAAATCAACGATCTTCACACACTTTTATAACATTGATACAGTTTATGCACGTGATTGAAATACAACTATTGCTTGTCAAGGCACAAAGACTGCCCATTTTCAACAATATCCTCACCATCGTGAAATACGTCGCCCAGCTCTGGTACACGTGAAACCTTACTGCTGTATTCAACCATTAGACACGTAAATAAAATTAAAACCATATCCCAACTTTCAAAATTATTGTAAGAGTAATATACTGCTGCACAATCGACTATTTTCAGGGGCTAAATTTTTCAGCATTATTCAGTCAAGTCGTCTCCTTTCCTTTCATCCTATTGATACATACACCACTTTTCAAGATTTCATATTCTAGATGTCAGGTCTGTGGTCTTTCATTTTTATTTTCAACGACATCATCAGTTTTTGAAGGAGTCGCACGAACCCTGAATTACTTATTCTGTAGGTCTGTACTAAGCACACTAAGAGTATAATTTTTAGATTTTTCAGCGATGTTGTTTAACCAAGTAGAATGAACCTATCTGACCTATCGTGTTCTAAAGTAAAAACTGTAAACGGTTAGTTTTTCAAGTGTGACTCCAACCCCTCTTACAATGAGAAGTGTTGTAGCATATGGGCTTCGCCTGAGTGATGGGCAGACTGTTCCCTCTAAGGACCGTGCACTTTACCGCCTCGATAGCGGTGCGACGGCCACTATTTTGAATAGGATGGACCGCCCTTTGCAACTTAGCGCGTGCCGGAAAGTCCGTGTCGAGCTCGCAACAAATGGAGCATTTGCTATAGGATATTGTGTCGGAGACGTATCTATCATTGGAATGACTTCTGATGGCATACTCTACAAGAATTCTATTATGCTCCGAGACGTCGTCCTTGTCCCTTACCCAAACAAAATAACCATGAAAATTTTTTTCCAGATCTATTTGATGCCTAACTATATGCCTTTTAACATATGTGCACAATAATCGCAACTAAGTACTGAGATTTGTACATTTAGTACTTCCTACCTTTACGTGTATTGCGTTTTACACAGCTTTTGCTTTGGCAATACACTTGTTCCCTTGTTGCTTATGTGTTAAGCGCTACATGTTTTTTCAAGTAAAAATGCGCGAAATAACTGTAGTTTTGACGATAATTTGCACGTAAGGGTATATTTGCTAACCCGAGTTGGTTTTGTAAAGTTAGCTTCAAGCATGAAGCAGGCATCTGAAACTAACCAAATGTAAGTTAGCCCTCTCACACAAATTGGGATTTATGTATGTGCTCTCTTACACGTCTGGCCAACCCTCAATATCAGAATGTCAGATGGTGAATGTAAATGTGACCCCAACATGTAAATGTTGTCCCTTTTGCTAACTTACGTTTTGTTAAATGGTATATGCAGGAACTTCAATAATTATCATGACCCCCCACTTTTAAATAAAACATTAACTCACGATGCAGTACTGACATTCCTTTATCATGTTAATCTAATCCCCTAACGTTTACACTACATCCCAAACCCTTTTTTGACTTTTTGACCTTTTTTGCCCTTTTTTGCCCTTTTTTGCCTTTTCTATCTAGAACCACACTAGTACTACCGAACTTTGATTACCCTTTACTGACTTGTTAAATCATGGTTTTAAGTGAATTTTAACGTTGCACTGTCCTCTTTAATTGAGTCAAGTAATATTAAGACCACTAAGTGACACTTGTGTGTTAGGATTTTTTGCTTTAAAATCTTGATTTTAAGGTTTTGCACTTGGAGTGCATGTGGACTCAAGCACTTAGATACAAGATACTTCGTTTGTAAGGTCTTTCCTTCTCCCCGTGGCATGGGAAATTACCCATTATCTCTTAACATTCCTCCCTCCACTTTTGTCTTCATATCACAACTTTTATGACCCAATACCTTTTCTTCACTTTCCTCCCATTTGAATGAAATCGATTCGACTATTTGTGATTAGTTCACAGTGCCTTAGTCCCTTTTCGATTTCTTCCTCCTTTTCCCATTTATGTTCCAAACTGAGCGATCCGTTTCTTACAACAACAGTCCGTATGGGTGGCATAGCGTATGGCACCTCTTGTTGTGGTCAACCCTGTTGTATTCAGAGAATTGATGGTTATATCTTTTAATCTAGCAATTCCCCTATTCTATCATGGCCTTCGTGAATTGGGCATACCCCAATATGGGTGTACCCGCCGGTCCAACCTACAAAGGTATTGAGATATTGACCGAGGACAATTACCCTATGTGGGCTCTGCGTATGCAAGGCTTCAAAGTCAAGAATGGCTGGGAAATTGTCCTAGACCAGGCTGCTCCAGCCGCAAACGCCGATCCTGATATAATTGCCGCCTATCGACAGAAAAATGGAGATTGCCTCTATTTTCTTTTCCGAACAATTTCGCCCTCCATCGCCTACCAGTTCCAAGGAGTTACCGAAGCTAGGACGATTTGGGACACCTTGAGGGCTTGATACGGCAAACAACATCAGAACTATAGGGAATTCCTCTATCAACAATTCATCAGGACCCGCATACTTCTGACAGAAACAATCCCAACGTACATTACTCGTATGGTGGGACTTAGTCAAGGTTGTGCCACTGCCAGTAAGGTAATAACAGAACACGAAGTTTGCCTTGCCATACTCGATGGACTTGATAGGCCTCAGTTCGACGCTACCAAAGAGTACTTTTTTCACCAACAAGCCCTTACACTTGAAGGCTTACAAACGGGACTTGGCCACAAGCATATCCTTTTGGAGCAAGCAGCATGTCTTCAACCGACGCCGCTGAACCCCTACGGGGGCGGGGGGGGGGGGGGGTACCAGTCTATGTGCCCCAACCCATGTGAGCATCCTATGTAAGATCCTTTAAGATCTTTTAAGTTCTTTTAAGATTCTTTAAGTTCTTACACAAAGAGCAAAACTTACAAGATCCTGTAAGGTCCTGTAAGATCTTGGCACAAGATCCTGTAGGATCCTGCTAAGATCCTGTAAGACCCTGCAAGATCTTGTACCAAGATCCTATAGGATCTTGCACATAATCTTATGCAAGATCCTGTAGGATCCTGTACGATCCTGTTAAGAACCTGCAGGATCCTACAGGATTCTACAGGATCTTACTTTGTACCAAGATATTGCAGGACCCCTGTAAGACCTTAAAGGATCTCACAAGATCTTATATAGGATGCTCACATGGGAACCTATGTATTATCCTAACATGTTGCCAGTACTACCTCCTCCGACTCCAGCAGTTGCCACTTCCCATGCAGTGACTCCTTCCGCTGCCCGTTGCTGGTCCTGTGGAGCCCACGATCAGAGGTTCGGGAAATGTACCGTCATACCAAAGCAACAATGTGTCGGTCAGAGATGCGACCTTTGTTACGGTTATGGGCACGACCGTTCTCGCTGTGGCAACAATGCGACCCGGCACCCTCACAGCCACAGCAGCAACCGAATCCTCGTCGCCGAAACCGCCCGCGACCGGATGCCCCTAAGAGTCAGCAGTTGGGTGGATTTTTCCCATTACTCAGAAGTGGATAAGTGCGCCTTCCGCCTCGACTCGGGAGCTGACTGCCGTGTGCTCAACGTTAAGCCTAACCATATAGATCTCTCCAATTGCCCGACCATTGAACTGTCTTGCCGCTTTTGGTGCAACTGTGCATGGGTACAGGATATGAGATGTGCAAATATCTTCAGTCAATAGGCATGGCACCCAGTTTGCGAACCCACTAATCCTGCGAGATGTCATTTATAGTGAGGCTGCAAGAGTCAACTATGTGTCCTTCGGCGCTTTGACCAATGGTGACTGAAGTGAGACACTCCCTTAAAACGCCTATTTGTGTATTCCTCTACAACAGGCAAGTGTAACTTTGTTTTCCACCGAATACGCAACTTGTTTGAGACGACTGGCTCTGTTGTTCAGAACTCTCACACTCAACCTCCCTATTCCTGCATCTCGGTAAATGCGGCTAAATGCCATATTGACATGATGCACCTTCGTTATGGAAATGCGCCCGATGACAAAATCGTCTTTTCGTCACTGGGAAAGTCATCGGGCCAACACTTGTAGGAAAGGCCTCCCCCTTTTGCCCTGTCTGCGCCTCTACAAAGACGAAGAAGAAGCCTCACCCTCGTCTTAACTTTTCTGTTGTTTCACGCCCTATGGAGCAGTTAGACCTTGATATTTGTGGTCCTAGTAATGTGCCAGGTCTTGGCGGCGAGATGTTCTTCTTCACTGTAGTTGATGTCTACACTCGAAGATACTTTGTGTTCCCCCTGGTGCAAAAGAGTCAAGTGTTCGAAGTGTTCCGGGACCTCGTCCACTATGCCGAGACACAGACTGGCTACCAACTACTCCGCATCTCATCTGACAACGGCGGGGAGTTTATAAACCACTCTTTCCAGTCCTTCTGCGCTGCAAAATGGATCCATCATGTCAAATTCATGTTTTTCATGCCGCAGCACAATCTCCGAGCCGAGCGAACACATGGTGTTCTCAAATCGATGGCACGTTCTTTCCTCAAGGATGCAGCCTTACCCGCACAGTTCTGGCTTGAGGCTATCCTTGCATCTGCAGAAGCAAGAAACTGTCTTGGGTCAAAATCCCTACCAGGTGGAGAAACTCCGTTAGAAAAGTGATCCGGCCGTGTGCCCTACGTCACTCGTCACAGGCGCTTCGGCTGCCTCGCGTAATCCCACATTGATAAGACTCAGTGTGGTCCCTATGCCCCCACCGCTGAACCGTTTGTTCATCTCTATTATGACCACCAACGTCGGGCCTATAAACTGTTTAGTCTCACCACACAGTGTTACCTATACAGCACCAATGTGAGCTTCTAGGAGGAACAAAATCCGTCTAACCTATTCCCTCCAGGAATGAGCCCCGTCACTGGAACTTTGCCATGGACAATGGACGGGACATCGCCTCCTCCTGAGGATAGAATGGATTCTTCGGACTCTGACGATGAGAATATACACCAGGCCTTTAGGCCACCGAGGCCTCCGACGCCACAGAACGTCGCTCCTCCACCTTGGCCCGTCCACAGCCGAAACCTCAACATGTGTCTCGCCATTTGCGTGGCCTGCCTCCAGTTGCCGTTTTGTCTGCCGTGGCTACACCGCGGTTAACCAACATCGTAAATTCTGATGATGACATAGAAGAGACTTTTCAGTCCTCCTGAGTCCTTATAATGCTTAAAGTGTTTTTTTCTGCTGATGTTGTTTAAGCCTTTGGTATTTAACCTAACTAATGTATTCCTTAAGGTTTATTCCCTCTTAACAAAGCGTTCCAACTGGCGCTCTTAACACTTTCCAATGTTCTCTTTTTTCCTCTTTATTCACCAGTGTGTATCTTGACTTGTAGCTCTTGTTAGATGCTATGCCTTAGTCCTGTGTAAAGATATATGTAGCTCTTGTTAGAAGCTAAGTTGCCTTGCCTTATACGACTAGCTCTTGTTAGTAGCTATGTGTCATTTTATGTCCTACTTTCCACTCTTGTTAGAAGCCATATTTATGCCCCTCCTTAGAAGGAACAAACTATCTCCTTCTGTATGAGGTGTGTATCGGTACCATCGCTCTACTACCCGTATGGACTTGCCCCTTCTCATGCCCACGAGGAGGGAGGGGAAGGGGAGAAACTCCCCGGTATGCTTGCCTATACTGTACCATGAAATTTTATCATGTTATGTAACGAAACCAACTGTTTTATGGGAAAAACATTGTCAGCCCTCGAGGGGGAAATGTTAGACAGTTCCCTTTTGCTCCTCTGTTTGGGACTCTTGTGCTTGTCATAACAGCTCCCAGTGTAACTCCCCAACATCCAATTTAAGTTCTGACAAGCTTCCTCCCATCACCTCTCTTTGTTGCAATAATGATCGTTTAAGTCCTGAGTAACCATTGTTTAGTGGTATTGTTGTTTTTCTGTTTACTTTTCTGAAAACAACTTTTTTGTTCCTAATCTCTCCTCTGTCCCAACAGTTGGCTCCTTTTGGGTTGTGTCCCAATACTTACTCATGTTTGAGTTATGTTTTGTCTTCCCTTTACAATGTAATGGGGAAAGGGGCTATTTCCAAGGGATTAACTGGCCTGCTGTCGCCTTGATTCACCTTTTGTGGACCTTTCCTGTGTTTAACTTCGTTTGTGCTTTGTTCCCCGCTCCAGAGTTCGGACCCCAATGCCACAAACTGTAAGTCATTCATTTCACCCTTTATTAGAAGTAAGACGAAAAGCCAAAAACCCCACAGTGACAGTTTCATTGGATACCAACGCATAGTAACTGTTACTTGTGAACCAAATATTAATTCTCCCCCTCTCTAAACGGCCATGTTGATCCAGTAACTGTTTTGTCACGTTGTTCCATGTGTCATTGATGAATAAAACAAGAGGAAAAAGATCAACAGTCCCCAAAATAAGACTGTTTCTGTGTGATTCATCTAAAATGTACTAGCCGTAACGATCCACGATTTTCTAAGCCTCTGAATGTTTATTTATTGCGCTTAAGTGATACCGTGGCCGAACTTGCCCAGGGAGAAGGTCACCCACGTTTTTTCCCTAAATGCGGATCCGCCACGGACACCCTCTGCCCTGCTGAAAACTGGTAACTCCTTTGCGCCTTGAAACAGCCGCCCCAAACTCTCCATTACGTGATAGCGTTGTGCAGTGCCTAAAACGACATTTTCGTAGCGTGTGCTGTTGCACGCAATCACACGTATGGTTAGCAATTCCCACATAAACACGTGAATACTGCAGTAAGGTTTCACGTGGACTAAACATTACAGAAACACTGCAGTATATGAAACCTTACAGGAAAGTTTATCTGTGTTCCTTTGCTGTTCGGATCAGTTAAACCTTACCTTAAACATCAAACGAGTTAGTTTTCGTTTTCTAATTTGTTAAAGTACCAAAGCTAATGGCCATGCAACAACAATGCAAGAATTAAATAATTACTTTCTTACAATGAAGTTACAATGAAGTGTGACAATTATTTAACTTGGTGGGCGGAGCACTAGCGTGGTCCTTGATTTGTTGACCTTTTCCCCTTCTTTTTTTATTATCATTGCTGCAGACTGGTTTACCATGTGTATGTCTATTCTCTGCCCAATTTTGTTTGTAAAAAAAGGAGAAGCATGAGAAATGCATATACAGGGTGATCCAACTAAAGTGTTAGGAGCCGATATCCTGAGAATGGCTAATGAGAGAAAAATAATGATAGAAATGCAATGATGGGGCACGTTTACACGAGAACAAAGGAATGACCTTAAATTAATATTTCAAGGTCATCCTCGGGCTATCTGCCAAAGGAGATAAGATACGGCAAAAAAGTAACTTAGAAAGTTGGACGCAAGGCCACAATATGACCAAAAAAAAAAACAGATTCAAAATCGGATAATAAATAAAATAGTTACGATGATATTTAAAAGCTAACTCTGAACATACTGGCTGCACTGTAGTGAAGCCAACTTCTCGGCAGTTGGCTTTACTACAGTGCAGCCAGTATGTTCAGAGTTAGCTTTTAAATATCATCGTAACTATTTTATTTATTATCCGATTTTGAATCTGTTTTGTTGTTGTTGTTGTTGTTGGTCATATTGTGTCCTTGCGTTCGCCTTTCTAATTTACTTTTTTGCCGTGTTTTATCTCGTTTGGAAGATAGCCCGAGGATGACCTTGAAATATTAATTCAAGGTCATTCCTTTTTTCTCGTGTAAACGTCCCCCATCACACCCCATCATTGCATCGTGGCAAACAGTCACGGAATGGTATAATCTAAATGCAAACAATGGCTACAACAATAATTTTGTACTTACGCGCCACTTCAGTCCCACTGCTTCTAGCTGCAACCCCTATTTCAATAAAAGGCATTCCCCCATACGACTCTTTACCTGTGTGCCAAGGTTTAAATTTGGCAACTTTCCTTAGCGTCCGATATCCCTAGGTGTCTTTATATATCCTATGAGAATTAACTTGAGAACCAATTGGATGTTGAGGTTTTCTTCGGTACTGGACCCTACGCATCCGATTCCAATGATTTTAAAAGGTTTCTACCTCAGGGGTAGGCTGAAATTGGTTCAACTTTTGTTGGCTCAAAAGACACAGTCTGACAGAGAGCCGCCTGTAATTGATTCTTTAAGCTGAAAAGCCGGCCTCCAAGCAATGCGCTCATTCTAACCTACTCACAAGTTACTTTAACCTAACAAACCGAACAAGCTGAACAGACCAGGGGGTCGCAACTGTACTTGAAACAATGTATTCCAAACCTTCGCACTCTGCATTCCTTCCGGCCAACGCCAGTAATGCCAACATGGTGCCAGCTAAATTCCGGTTCTCGTCTGAATGAGACTCGGTATACTGGAATTTCAATCTATTTAATTTATTAATTTTATTTCCAAATTATTTTAATGCCTACAAAGAGCATAACAGCAATTTCAGATTAAAACAACAATTTTAAAAGCAGAAGAAACATGGCGGCACTTATGGTGCACACCTTGCACACCGTTCTCACCTCTGCTCTCGCTTGAATGAGATTCGTGAAATACGCATCCCATAATTCTTCATTCCAGTCGTAATCACTCCTTAGTTGTAGGACGAAGGCAACGCATAGATTAAAGGCAGATTGTCACAAATGTGAAAACGCTGTATATCTTAAAAACGATGCAAACATCAATTTATAAAATCGAACAGTTGTTGGAAAATTGGTTCAAACTTTTGCCTGTGCTAGGATACATTTGAACACAGTATGACACTTTTAACTGTAGCTGTGCGCGTTTTACCGTACTCGTCGGACTTACGTTTCTTCAACATTTTCGATTTACTATGACTGAATTGGCACGCCTTAAATCGTGAATCTGTTTGTCCAGTAAACGCAATCATATCAAAAACCAAAACTTGTAAAAGGAACCACCAAATTGCGAATAGTTCGGCCCTTCAAAGGAGTGATATAAACACAACAAAACATTTGCCAAGTTAATCACACTGGCTGATAGTTCGAAGGTTAAATGAAAACTAGAACATTGCTACTTTCGGCAGCAATGTTCAAGTTTTCATTTACCATCCAAAGCATTATTCGGTGCGACTAACTTGGCGAATGTTTTGGTGTGTTGATATCACTCCTTTGACAGGCTGAACCATTCGAAACTTGACGGTCCCTTTTACCAGTTTTGGTTTTTGATATGATATCACTTTTTTTTTAATTGTGTGTTAGACGCAACTCAATTAGCCTGCACGTCAACGACAGCTTCAATGGCCATTTTTCCTATATTTTAATTTTATATCACTCCTTTGAGAGGCCGAACTTAGTCTCAACTTAGTCACCTCTTTTATCAGTTTTTGATTTTGTTTTAATTTTTTTATTTAGTTCATACCACTCCTTTGTGAGGCAGAATCATTCGCAACTTGGTGGCCTGTTTACCATTTTGACATTTTGTTTGTTTTTCGTGAATTGGACGTATACATAATTTCTTTGGCAACGTTGTTTACGTTTGTGACGATGCATTGAAAGCCTCTTAGCTGACATTCCTACAAGAGTTAATTTTTGTCAGCTGGGTCTTGCTCTCTATTTTACCACAATTTAAGCTTTTGTACCGCATTATTATTTTTCCCCAAATACTTGAAATCATATCAAAAACCAAAATTGGTAAAACGGGCCGCCAAGTCCCGAATAGTCGGGCCCTTCAAAGGAGTGATATCAACACACCAAAACATTCGTCAAGTTAATCGCACCGCTTAAAAGTTCGAAGGTTAAATGATAGCTAGAACATTGCTACTTTCGGTAGGAATGTTCAAGTTTTCATTTAACGTACAAAGTATTATTCGGTGCGATTAAATTGGCGAATGTTTTGGTGTGTTGATATCACTCCTTTGAAGGGCCTATAAATTCAATGGTCGACTCTCGATTGCAAAGTAATTGAATTTACTTATCTTCACTCCAACAATATTTACAAACATGAATTTTCAGAACGAGACATCGAGCAAACGAATTTGTCCCACAAGCCGGCAAAGAGCGTCTCCGCCGCTTGTAGCGCCTTTTGCAGGAGTCTGTCTTGGCGGTAAACAACGTTCTTACAATTTATAGTCTGGTTTCACGCCACTCACTCGGATACAATTTACACAAGAATGGAATGTCTATCTTTCGTAGTAAACTTGTTGCCTTTCGATGGCTGCCCAATGTTTCCAAATTCCCCTTGCTTCTCGAATGTGGTAATTACCCTTAATTGCAGGTAATTAGATAATGACTGTTATTAGGTGTTCGAATGGAACGCTGCAGCCAAACCTTACACCTCCAACCCTAGATTGAGAATTGTAGCTAAACAAATCTCAGTAAGCCGCAGGTTCACTAGTGATTTTAATCACCAGGATGGCACAAAGAAGGCTTCTGACCACATATATTTAGAAAACACCAGCACGCCAGTAGTGTCACCCGGCTTCTGGCCAGGCAACCATGCTCCCCAGGGGCCCCCTGGGCGTCCTGGAGGTATGTGAGGGGGGTAGGGGGTATGGGTGGGTGGTACAGGTGTGTGTATCGATTTTGGTGGCCGTAGGTGCATTAGGTGAGTCATGGTGGCCGGTCGAAGTTAGTATAGGCTTGAGTTACGCTGCCCCTGGATGCTAAGACGGGTCGGCTTCTGCAGTGCAGGGCTGCTCCCTCCCGGACGTCGAATAAAAATAATAATTAATAATTAAAAAAATGCTCGAAACTTTGTGGCCAGGCGATGGGCCATCTGTTCTCTTATTTGGGAGGAGGGGGTGGGGGAAAGTCTGGGGAAGGCACGGTTGAGCCAGTTTTGTAGTCGGGTCCAAATTTAGTGGCCGGGCAATGCTGGCTTCTTTGGAAGTGGGACGGGGAGAGCGTTTGCGCGACTAGGGGATGTGGTTCGGGTTTTTGGCCTATTGGCAGGAATGGTTGGGGTTTTGGGAAGGAGTGGGAGGCCAATGGCGGGTGTTTATTTTGTGGTTTGGGGGATGGTTTGGGTGGGATGGGAATGGGCATAGCGTGCAGGGTAGGCAGGTTATTATTATAATTTTAATCTAGCATCTCATCGCTAGCTTTGTGCGTAAAAAAACAGACGAATAATGGTTCTCTTTTGTAAAATTTGTTGTTGTTTGTTGTTGTTGTTCTTACTGCTCCTGCTGCTGCTACTGTTGGTGCTGGCGCCGTTGCTCGTCCAACTGCTGAACAGTTTCTGCCTTTACAGGTCTCGAAGGTACCAGTCCGGGTATTCTAGCGCGTCGTTCCTGGTGCAGATTTATTTGATTTTCAATGCTCGCTTTCAAGTTCCGAGCGGCCTGATTCAGTGGAACTGTTTCAACTTACCCATCTTCAATTTGCAGACGGAACATGGGGGCATCTAGTTGCTCAGCCATCTGAAGACAGAATAATCTGCAAGCAGCGTTTAGCAGACAGCTTCACTGTTTTGCGCGCAGCTGCATTGCACATGGTCCCTGTCTCGATAAATGGAGGGTATGTCCTGCTTGTGCATTAGTGAACATTATCCACTTACCCCTCCTTTCGTCGCTCCAGACCGGGCATATTGTTCGTTCGAATGGTGAAATACTAATGCTGGCAAGATTAAAAATAATTGCCAAAAGCGAGCGATGGTGGGGTCATTTTCTTACGACTACATCACAAGCGCGACCGTTAGCACAATCTCCCCCCCCCCCCCGAGCATGAACCATTGCTCCATTAAAAATAATAAAAAAAAAATTAAGAGAAAAAATGATGCGGGCGGATGACGTTTTCGTGGGAAGCGTCGGACTGGGTGGCTCTCAAGCCAGATACTCCATCATACACCCACGCCTTGTATCGTTTGCTCATGCGCATTTTTTTCTGTTTCTATCACATTCGACAAAGGATCTTCAAATTTTAAACGCGGCCTGCAGTTACGCTCGTCTCCACTGTTAAATTGTAAGCGCCTCAGAATCTGACCTATTTACTTGAAAATATTGCCCAAAGCGACGTTTCGGATATAGACATCAACCTGCTATCTAGCGATGACGAACATTACGAAATATTGCAACTGCTAAGACCAAATCCTTCATATTCAATTCCATCATGCAGCACAGTTTCGTCATCATGCGCGAGCGAGGACGGTGACTCGTTCCCACCACATAATACGGATTCGTCATCGAGTGACGAGGACAACTCGGTATTTGACCCACCGGCTGGCAACGTAGTTCACAATATCGAAGACTCACGTGCAAACGTCACCGGTGAGTTCTCATTTGAATTATCGCCGAGTAATGTTTATGATGCCGAAGGTGGGCCTCTCATTATATCTGACGAAGAAGTGGCAATGTCTGAAATATCGATTGCCTCACCCAGCACGACGTGACTGCCGATGACGAACGTTCGCCCACTAGCTCAGAATGCGTGTTTCGGATTATTCTGGATTACAGGGAGAAAATAAATGCACGCTGGATGGAAGAACAACTCTCCCAGACGGTAAGAAGTTCAATATTTCCTTCCTTAATATTCTTTTTTGTTCGTAAAAAAAAACCGTTTACATAAATTGTAAAGATTTTTGTTTTAAAGATGGGTGAAGGGCGGCAGGAGACTCCCGTCACACCCCCCACCCTGGATGAGCCCTCTACCTAAGCGCTCGACCGGAATGAGGGGAGGGATTACCAAGAGCCCCTCCCCGGTTCGGTTCCCGTTCAAGACCCGTCTACTGAGAGGATAAGAGTGAGTGACGAGGAAGATAGCGACGAAATTGTGCCGCCTAGTCAGTGCAATTCGACGTACGAAGAATTTATGTCGGTTGCAGTAGGTAAACGCAAATAGGCGTCGACCTCTCGCCAGTTCTATACCCACGCGTGGTCCGTTCACTGGCAGGATACGAGTCAGTGACTGCAAAGACTCTGAAGGAATTGTGCCTCCTAGCGAATGTAGCTCTTCCTACGAGAATTATGTGTCTGGTGCTGCGTTAAACGAAGAATTGCGACGTTTAGCTGCCGATGCTATCGCCAGTTTACAGCAAGAAGACGATTCAGCGCAGTTTGAGATTTGTGCCGACTCTCGGATACCTAATCTGGATACGTCGTTGCTTATTCATTCTATTAATGATATTAACCCAACTAATTATTTTTTTCTTCGCCTGCTGGTGTAACTGTGCCTGCACACAGTCCCACAACTCCCTCTACGCGACTTGAGCCAAATTTTAGTCCAATTACCCCCGTCCCCATTTCTAGTCAGCTTGCAACTTTGTACTCTCCCACTCGAAAGACATCAATCGTGCAAGTTGGTGAGGGAAAAAGTGATGGCGGTGGTCAGGGAGAAAGCGGAGAAAGAGGGGGAAACCTAAACGGAGGGGGAGAGCCTAAACGGAGGGGGGGACCTAAACGGAACTTTTTCGGCAAGGAACAAGCAGATGCAGAAAAAAAACTCCAAATCCCGAAACCTATATTTAGTTCTTCCTCGTCCGTGCCCTCATCTCCATCACCCCACCCCCCATCCCACCTTCTCCACGTGTAGGCAGACCTGAAACGACATCACCACAACCGTCTACTTCAAAAGGGATAACAAGTGCTAGACTTCCCCCACCCTTTTATTTTATACAACAGATGATGATGGCACAGCTTCACAAGTTTCACTCAACAATCACGAGCGTTTACAATCTGGTAACGTTGATTCCCCCAACAGGCTAGGTTACAACGTTCGTAATTATTACGATTTACGAAGTGGAAAGCACACTGACACATAATATAAAGCGTTACAGTACGGATGGAACCGACCTCATGTTACGCTTTTTGCCCATTCCTGCCGAAACGCTTAGGTCTCGCAATTTGACTATTTCAGACCACATTGCATGTGTTTTACAAGATGCAATCAATAGAGCATCGACGAATCTTGCGCCAACAGATATAATAGGCATCACGTTAGGACATGATGAATTGGACCTTCGTTCCATTTCGCCTCTATTCAACTTTCCACGCCGGACTTTTACTACACAAGATTAGTACAACAATCAAAGAGAAATTTAAATTTGGAAAGCGGAATTAACTTAAGAATCACCAGAGTGAGACTTCCTGCAGGCCAAATTAAACCGGGTGGAGTGATGGATTCTTGGAAGTATTTAGAATCCAAACAGAATTGTGTTTTACGACCAGATATCAGTGGAGGGAATTGTCTAGCTCAAGCTATCGTACTAGCGCAAAGTCACCTCGAAGCCCAGTCACACCTGTCGCACTCAATGAAAATTCCTTTTAGGAGACGGCACAGAAAAAAAGAGGCAATTAAAGCAGCAATCAGGTATCTGCACAGGAAGGCCGACATACCATTGGGGATGTCATGGACAATTGAGCGCATTGTAAAATTCCAAAAACTTATTGATAAAATGCCTGAAAAAATTCAACTTCGTGTGTATACATTCCAATATGGCGCTTTGTGCCCAATTTTTACTGGTAGCCAAAAGCACGACAAAATTGCAAATGTCGTTCTTTTCGAAAACCATTATGCTTACTGCAAGAAAGTAAATACGATTCTCGGCAGGAAGTTCTACTGTCAAGACTGCAACGTGGCATATGACGACAAAGACGCACATTGTTGCAAAAAGCAGTGTATGATATGTAGAACGAAAAGGACGTACTGCTCCCCAACTAACCCACCCGTCATCTGTGATATATTCTTTCTCCAGTTTAGAGGACCTGCATGTTACACCTGCATCTAGTCATTGATCAGGTAGACAATGTGTCAGTGTGTGATATTTATCAGCGTTGCAGAGACTGCTTTAAGCAGTTTAAATCTACGGATGAAGACCACAAATGCGGCCTTGTAAAATGCAAAGTATGCCTGAAATTGATGCAGCCAGAAACACACGAGTGCTTCATAACGAAGACTGCGAATTATGTCATAAAGAAAACCGAAGTTTGCTGTTTTTTTCGATTTTGAACAGTAGCTATAGAAGACGTAGGAACTGACGGCAGGGGACGACCGCTTGAAAAACATGTGGCAACATGTGTATCCCTCACGCATTGTTGTGAGCACTGTATTGACAAGTATCCTATCGAGCGTGATTGTTCATTCTGCGGTGAGCGCAAACATGTTTTCGTAGGTTTGACTCACGGGATCGTTTTTGCAAGTTTCTTTCTGGTAAATTTGGCGGCCGTAAAGATGTAAGTGTTACCTGTTTTGCTCATAATTTTTCCGGTTTCGACAGTTCTTTCGTAATTTCGTTCCTTCTAGAGCATAAGGTAGTACCAAAGGTACTGATGTCAGGTAAGAGATGCTTCTGTTTGACAGCAGACGGTATATCTTTCAAGGATTTCTTCTTGTTTATGCGATCATCTCTGAAACGTGTTGGACAAACTTTTGGACTTGTAGAAATTAAAGGAAAATTTCCCCCATTTTTTTCTGAAGAAGGAAGAAGATATCAATTACAGGGGAAAATATCCAGATCCTGCGTGTTACGGAAGATCTAAAATGTTGCCTAAAGAAGGAGCTTAATTTGACTTGTGGTATACCTCTATTGTAAAATCAGGAGCCCAGTTCGATTATAAAGAAGAACTTGAAAAATATTGTTTGGATGACACTATCATTCTTCACAAGTCTGCGATGAATTTTCGGAAGCTTTTCATGGAAATCTACCCCAACACATGCCCGTTCCGATCTCTCACCTTACCCGCTGCTACCATGCGAGGGTACCGAACGCATCATTTACAACCTAACACTCTAGCCTCTACACCAGGCAATTACGGATGCGCATCAAAAAAAATACTCTAAATCAGGGCTACAGTGGGTTTATTGGAAAGAAAAACAGCGTGGGATTGGCATACAGAAAGCGGACAGCGTCTCAGGTGAGGTGACAAATCCGGCTATTACTGCGACAGGTACACTCCTTCAACTCCCGACAGCAATGCTATTATATTCGCCTACGACGGCTGTGTTTATCACTCTTGTTTAGATTGTTGGCCTACCTGCAGGAACCAGAAAGCATTGTTTTCCCATCTCACACTGAACGAAGTTCACCGAACGAGCGTGACCAGTTCATACGGCAACAATGGCGTGACAGAGGATACAACGTCGTGATTCAAAGAGAGTGCGACTGGCTATGTTTTTTGAAGACTAACCCTGAAGCAAAACAATTTGTTGACTCTCTAAACATTCAGGACTCTCTATCATGCGCAGAAGCAACACACGGGGGAAAGGTCGAGATGCTGAAATCATACGCAGTATCAGACAGTGATTATATAATTGAGTATTTTGATTTTGTTTCCTTGTATGCCTTTTGCATGTACCACGGGATTTTTCCGAAAGGATGACCTCATATAATCAAGAATCCACAAACAACAAGCCTTGATGGATACTTCGGCCTGATCAGGTGCACCGTGCTCCCCCCTGTCGACTTATTAATTCCCGTCCTTCCATAACTTATCAATGGAAAATTGGTGTTTGTACTCTGTCACGTTTGCGCGTTGTCGGAGAACACATATCCTTGTCGCCACTAAGACGACGAAAGAACTATCACGCACGTTTGGTGCACACCGGAACTCTCTCTTGCGGTCAGGAAAGGATACAAAATTGTTGCAATACACGAAATCTGGAATTTCGACCGAGACGAATCATTTGCTCCCTTTAAGAGTTTTGTTGAAAGACTTCTACAGGTAAAAGTGCAGTCTGAAGGATACCCACCAGGATGCGAAACTGAGCAACAGAAATCGAACTACATACGTCTATTTGAACAAGATCAAGGAATAAAGCTAAACCCTAGCAAAATTGAACTCAACCCAGGTCTGCGTCAAATTTCTAAGGATAATTTATGCAGTTTGTTTGGTAAATTTATTGA
>JAHWFP010084469.1:42927-63582 GCA_023313725.1 Lithobius niger
AAAGATTGTGAACGGATCCCTTACCAATCCCCGTTGGTGCACATCTAGGTACTCTCACAACCGAAGTATTGAAAAACTGGGGAGAACATGCCTACATCTCGAAATTCTTTGCCGGCGGAAGCAAGCAGTACTGCCTAGAAATCAAGTTTGAAAATCAACCAGAACGTGTAGAGCATGATTTAAAAATACGTGGATTTTCCCTAACTTCAGCAGCACTGGAATTTTTAAATCCTTAAGTCCTGGAAGAAATGGTACTTGGAAGACAGGTAGACAGAACAATAACAGTTGCGGACCCACAACAGATTATACGTCGCAGGAACATTGTTATGAACGCATATCGTGAGAAGCATTATCGACTAGTTCACAATAAAAGGATATTACAAGACGACCACACTACAATTCCTTACGGATTCAGAAATCAGTGAAAGAAAAAAAAAAGTATTTTCTGTCAGTTCTTCTTCTTTTCGCGAAGTAGGCTAATGCTTAAAAACAGTGTAAAAAAAAGTTTAAATGATGAGGGTTTAAAACCATCTCAGTTTTACGCATATACATCAGATCGATCCATACACCTAGAAAAAAAATTTTTAAAGCTATATATTTCTTTTTAAAAAAAGTTTTAACTTTTTCAAATTATGCTTCCCTTGTAGGGTCTAGGGTCAAGGGGGTTTGGTGGCGAGTAAAACGCATTTGCCTTAGAAGGTGCGTTGCCATGGGAATGCTGGGATGTCACAAAATACCCTCAACTAGAGACCCTAAGTAGGAATAGCTTTATTATGATAAAAACTTAACGGTTTTTTTCTTTTAAATTAAACTGATTTCTGATTTCGTTTGTCATTCCCTCCGCAACAGTCATGGAAGACAAACGTTTAAAGGCAGCATTGCTCGTACTTGAATTATTATCATTCCTTACTGCAGTGATAGAAGTGTATGTATTGTCGACCAGTCCTTATACCAATGAAACTACACTCTCCACGCCGTCTCACTGCTTAACATCGTACAAGACCTCTCGAGGGGACCGTTTCAAGATTTGCATTTTACCTCCCAACATACAAGCTTTCATCAAATCGAACTACACATTGTTAAAGGAAAATACAACAATAGGCGCTACAGTACTAATAGAGTGACAGATGGAACTTGAAAGCCCTTTTTTCATGCTTATTAGCTGACCGTCACACAGCGGCAAGTCTTATTTTTGTCCCAGACTGATACATCATGCCGAGGATATGATAAAGCTTCCAGTCTCAGCGTTTTTGTGGTGCTATTCTGAAAAACAAAATTGGTTTGCTGAATTAACGCACAAACTACAATTTCACGAAGGTGTGGTAGACATTGACACTGTCCCTCCTGGAACTCTGGTTTTTTACGATGACATTCAAGACCAAATCAAGGACAGCAACATTGCTACAAAAATTTCACATCATCGAGGCATCTCTTGTTGCTACATAACGCAAAATATTTTTTATAAAGGCCCCGCCCACCGAATGTCAATGAATGCAGGATATTTAACAATTTTAAAGAATCCGAGAGACGCTGCGCAAGGAATTTTTCTGGGCCGACAATTATACCCCGGCAAGACAGAATCCTTTAAAAAAGCTCTGCAAGACGCTACGAAGGAACTGCACGGGTAGCTATTTATAAATTTACGCCAGTCGTGCCCCGACCACCTACGTCTGTCCACGAACATTTTTCCAGGCGAGAAAATTGCAATATATGTCCCTAGGTCTCCGTAGCCACCTAGTCATTTCATCATGTCCGCTCGAAAGGGTAGGAAGGCTAAAAAAAAGCCGGCTAGTCGGTCAAAGATGACAAATTTGAAAAAAAAAACGTTCCAGTGCTCGTTGCTTTAAGAAAATTAAACAAAAAACAAGCCAGTCCGTGATTAAAGACGCATCTCCCGATTTAATTCGCTGTCTTTGCGAAATATCTGATGACCTAATTAAAAAAAACATCCCACTTTCAACATGTCCGCTGAAAAAAGTGAAGAGGCATAAAAAATAATAAGAGCTTTGGCAGTTCGTGGAGAATCGGTAAAAAAGAAGAAAAAAATACTTTTAAACCAAAAAGGAGGAATTTTACCTTTTTTACCCTTATTGCTGCCTGCTTTAGCCAGCGCAGCCGGAGTACTAATTGGGAAAGCTATCGGAAAAAGGATCTAGAGATATTTCTTTTCACTTTTAGCCCATTTCAACTCTTGCATCATTCGTAAGTGACTCGCCGCTCTAACCTGGCACGTGCAATATTTGCAGCGCTCTGCAATTGGATCCAACAATGAAAAAATTGACATTTGTTCCGTTTGAATCGGCGGTGACTCCCGCGTATGTCCAGCAGTCCTTCAATCCGTATTTTTGTCAGACATTGGACATATTTGAAACCACAGTGAAAGCTGTTGAGATGCTTCAAGACGACATGACCAAGATGCTGCAAGACCCGCAATTGACAGAGTTTGACAAGGCTACTTTTTTAATGCAGATGCAAGCCAAAATGAACAATCACATAAATGCCTATAGAAATAGTCTCAACCCTCAGTCGGCCCTTCTCACATTCTCGTCACAGACTCCACCTTCACCAGTATCCTCAGTACCCGCAGTGAGCGCAGCAGCGCAGCCGCAGACAGCAAGCAGTCCCTGTCAGTGCAGACACGAAGACACACATTTGCAAACAATTTCTAAGGGCAACAGAGCAAAGGCGAGTTTCGTGCTGGATGCGCTGGAAGCCAGCTCGGATTTTAAAATTAATGATAAAAGTGAAACTTTAGTACAGGACTGTTTAATACCCGGAAGCAACATTGTAGACTTGTTACTTTGCTCCACAATTGCAAGGAAATATCCTGATTCTTTACAAGGCGTCAGAGAATTTATTCAGCAATTAAGAGAGAGTAACATACCCAAAAGTTACTTACACGCCCGTGCCCTCTCGAAAGTAAACACTGCCAGGCCGGCCGCTCTCCACTCACCTCTTCCCTCTTCCTTCATCCTTCCCCAGTTGCATTTGCCACCAAGTCCCCCTACTTCACCTCCGAAACTCGATCCACATTGGGTCACTTTTCCGGAATTGACGTAATGAATGCTTATTTTCCAAAATTTATTACAGTCCCAGCTATTAGGCTAGTTACGGGTCGGCTGCCAAACTTTACAAGCAAGCAAAATTAGATAAACTTCCGTTCAGTTTACAGGACGCACAAAATTTTCTCACAACTAGTGACGCTTATTCTTCGCATCGTAACGTTAGAAGGCGTTTCCGAAGACATAAAACTATCAGTTCTGGTTTGCACGTGCATTGGGAAGCTGACCTTATAGATATGAGTAAATCTGGAAAGCAAAATAACGGGAATAAATGGATACTGCTTGCCATCGACATTTTCAGTAGACAGATCTATGCTACTCCCATTATATCCAAGGCAGGTAAACACGTAGTAGAAGGGTTTAAAAGAGTTCTTAAGCAGGCAAACTCGATTCTCGAAAATTTACAAGTTGACAGAGGGCTCAAATGGTACTCAAAGTTTTCGCACGATTTCTTAACAAATAAAAAAGGCATAAATCTATTTTCTTCAAAAACAAACAACGAACACAAAAGTGCAGTGGCCGAGCGAGGAATAAGATCTATAAAAAGAAAATTATATAAAAAGCGACTCACCGCGGTACTTATAAATATATCGACATTTTACCTGAAATTTTGAAGAGCTACAATTCTGCCCCCCACCCAGCAATTCGCGCCCCACCAAACTCTGTGAATTACGGTAATCAGTATTTCTTTTGGAAAAATTACCATTCGCCCGCCATAGTTTCACCAACGCAGGGTCACACGAAAAAATATACTTTCGAAGTCGGGCAAAAAGTTAGTGTCAAAATTACGTCATAAATTTGCCAGAGGGTATAAACCAGGTTACAGTTTAGAAGAATTTACTATCGATAAGCGTTTCCCCTCTACCCCACACACTTATTCCCTCTCCGACTTGCAAGGTGAACAGATCTTGGGCAAGTGGTATGCTCACGAGCTGCAGCTCTGTAGGCAACAAAAGGACGATTATCATACTATAGAAAAAATCTTGAAAACACGTGGTAAAGCCCCCAATCGACAATTTCTTGTAAGGTGGAAGGGTTACGATTCTTCTTTTGACAGTTACGTTGATAAAAAAGATTTAAACTATAGTCCCGCATCTTAAAAAAATAATTTGCACGATGGCTGCTCATTATAATTTTTTCCTGCAACTCCCCAGTAATGCATCACCCGACTTGTACCCTAATAACACGTTATCAGAATTCACCATTCATCTTCCTAAACGTATCAAGCTTGAGGGGAGGTGGTCTGCAGCTTTCGTAGAATTGCAATACCCGCACTCGTTTATTCAATTGCACAAAACACATACTGCAACTTTTAAAGTTTTCAAAAATCCGTGGACCATCTTGCATTTCCCTTTTTTCAACCTTCGGGAACGTATGAAACATGATGACGATGAACATAAGGTCAATGTTTTTAAAGATTATATAAATATTTACATCTTTGGCTATTAAGGCACCAGCCCTCCAGTTAAAATAAGCGTGAATGATGACGAAGGCCGAAAATTATTTAGAGTTCTCCTCAAACCTAATTGCGAAGTAATAATCCAATCTCGACTAGCCTTCATTTTAGGGTTTGACGGTGACGAAAATGTAGAGCTAAATCATAGTGTTGAAGCCCCTGGTGCACCTAGAAATGTACTCGAAGAGCCCAAAGAAGAATGGTACATAAACGTTTTATGTAACAGAGAAACATCGTACGTTAGCTAACATACGGTTCCCGAAGGTTACTATCCCAGTCTCGTTACATTAATGGAAACCATAAACGGTATTGTTGAAACAACTGAAGCAAAAGACGACGTTAAGTTTGGATTTCACCCCCTAAACAAAAGAGGTTACATAATATTGAAAAATGACGCTGCTGTAAGCTTTTACACTGCTATAGGGAGCTTATGGGGCTAGGGCATGCTGCAGACATATATGAATCGAAAAATTTTAGTCATCCTGTCGATTTGGATATCGGTTTTAAGACAATTATGTGTATTCTGATATAATTTCACCAGATGAAATTGTGGGTTCGTCTTTGGCACCTCTATTGAGGTGCGTTCCTGTTCGAGGTAGGGATGGGGCAAACATTTCCGAAATCTACCAATTTGCATTCTATAAACCCTTAGTGCGTAACGCCTTTCACGAAATTAAAATTTTTCTGCTGGAAGATACAGGAAATTTAGTACCGTTTGTGGATGGAGGGAGGGTCAATCTGACCCTGCATTTAAAAAAAAATAGATTGAAAAAAACGAAAGTACACGAGACTGGTTAGCCAGTTAGTGATTAGATGCGGTCGGAGAAGGATGTTGTTTGTTTTTCTATTTGGCGGCAATAACAAACATTTTTAAACGATGAAGGTCCCTCACCTAACACGTTAGCGGCTTGCTTTAATCATTATTCCCGTCAGAGTGGGGCAGGACCTCCTGATTACTTCGCCGGAAGTCGTTTCCAGCGCGGGAACAGATTACTTTCGAACTTCAGAGCTAGAGCTGTTCCGTTCGTTTTACCGTTTATAAAAAATGCAGCATTAGGTGCCGGACTTTATTTTTTAAGGCAGGGGAAACAGTTTCTGGGAGATTTGAGCAGTGGGGTAGGGTTCAGGGATGCTGCCAGTCAGAGACTAGGCCAAGTGAAATCAGATTTCCTAAACACTGTATTAGGGAGGCAGGGATGTAGTGGGAGGCGGGCGGAAAAAAAGGAAGAAAGCTAACTTATCTGCCCCGTTTCCTTTTCCCCCAATCAGTCTGGCTCTAGAGGTGTGACAGGACGGGTCGGAAAGAAGACACGTAAGAAACAGACTAATCGCAGAACACGTGACATTTTCGATTAATTTCTTTAAAAAAAAAATGGCGTTAGTCCACCATGCTTCGCAAGAATGTGGCTCGGGCGGTTTTGAAGTTTTTTCGATCCCTCCAACGGCTATTGATACGTTGGAAGTGCAATACGTCGAGCATTTCCCCATTAATTCCCTAACTTCGTCCACTGCCATAGAGTTTAAAGTACAAACTTCAGGAAGCGACTGGTACTTGGATTTAGACCAGTCTTTTTTAAAACTGCAGGTCAAAATTGTTAATGCGATGGAAGCAGCTTGGCGGCAACAGATAAAATTTCGACGGTTAATAATTTCCTTCACTCACTTTTTCAACAATGCGACGTGATTTTGAACGAAACTCTAGTCTCTGCATCGGACTCTTGTTACCATTATCGCAGTTACATTGAAAATTTATTAACGTATTCAAGAGAAACGAAAAGATCGCAGTTGCGTCTGGAAGGCTGGTTTAAAGACCAGGCAGGCAAATTTAACGATCTAGACCATACTGACGATAAAAATAATGTGGGTCTCATTAATCGTTGTAACTGCATAAAAGCGTCAAAGACTTGGGAATTGCTCGGCAGATTGCACGCAGATTTTTTCCAACAAACAAATCATCTTTTGAATGGAGTGGACGTGCATTTAAAACTCATTCGCAGTCCAGATACATTTTCATTACTTTGCGCAGACAGCTCGAAAACACCTAAGGTAGTCATAGTGAAGGACTCCCTTTTCGTAAAAAAAAGTAAAATCGTCTCCCAATATCCTCCTCTCCCATGCCAAAGTACTAGAAAATTCGAATTCCCGTTATATTTTAAGAAAAGTGGAGACGAAAATTTTCACGATACCTGCTGGCACTCTAGACGGCAGTATCAATTCTCCTATTGTAGGCCCCATCCCGACTCTCGTCTGTGTAGGCATTGTAAAGAACAGCGCTTTTTCTGGTGACTATAAAATGCTTATTTTTTTTCACCACTACAACGTTAACCACATTGCTCTTTCTGTAGAAGGACACCTGATACCTTCCCGTCCCTTCCAACCAGATTTTGCGAACGATTTGTATTCAAGAGATAACTGGTCCTTGTTCACCTGTACTGGTCGCGACCTGACAGACGCAGCCCTAGATATTTCTTATGAAGATTATAAAGGTGGCTGCAGGCTGCACATGTTCGATCTGACTCCAGGTGCGAACTGCCCCGGTGCCCCACACCTAACCTTGCGAGACAAGGTACAGTGCGCCTGGAATTAAAGTTTACCACTGCACCTATGACACCCGTCAACGTCATATTCTACTGCCAGTATCAAACCGTAACGGAAATAGACAAAAACTGCAGTATTATAATCGATCAGTGAGCGTCCGAACTAGCTTGCCTTCATGGATACTCTACAACTTTCTAGGCTTGCTCGGAAAGACGCAAAATTATCCAAAATATATGCCGGCACATTTCCTTGTGATTTGCTTCCAAAACACCCAGTGCGTGAAACGTGTCTTTTTATAATAAATAAAGATTTGCATTATTCTTCAGGTTCCCACTGGGTCGCTGTCATGCTTTAACCCGAAAAAAGAAACGTCGTGTACTTCGACAGCTATGGCGGACGTGCCAACAATACTCACATTGATGCTGTCTTAAAGAAAAACAGTGACAGTTGTGACTATAACGCGGCAAACCTTCAATCTCCCTGTTCGAATGTGTGCGGGCTTATTGTTTGTACTTTTGTTATCATGATGCGAGAGGACATTCATTACGTGACATTGTTAAGAATTTTGATAGCAAAACCAAAAAGCGCAACGATTTAAAAGTTGCAAAATTCGTAAGACTCATTTTCAAGCACACATTTGCGCAAGTACGCCGAGATTTGCTCTGCTTTAATTAGACTGGATTATTTTCGTAATTTGTGGGATGACTTTATTTATTTATTTATTTATTTATTTGTACGTAGTTTATAGTGTGAACATGCAATAAATCAAGAGTAAACACAAATTCTACATACGGGGAATTTATTTACAATACGATTAGAAGTTAGTATTTACAGGTGTCAACCGGAGGTTAGGCTACATGAATAATATAACGGTTGGCAGTTTACACGATCAACTAATAGAACGAATTTGTTCTTAGACTAGGGAAAATGTATGAGAATAATATTTTTCTTTTTGAATATTTTAAAAAGTCAGACATGCAAATTCGCTAAAAAACCCAATATTTCGACATGCGCTGCCAATGTGGACCCCATCTTCAAAGCTATTTATGAAAAAAAGTAATAAATACCGCTCTGAGAATGGGGCAAGCATTAGACATGCGTGCGTCTATTTTTTTTTTAGTAAACTTGCACATTTGGCTTTTAAAAAAAGTATTCAAATTACAGGCAAAAAATACAGGTCTGCTGCGAGTTATTATAGACAAAACAAACATAAAAAAAAGTACAATACTCACGATTACTGGCGTAAATATTCCAATACACTACACTACACTATACACAAGAACACCAAGAATATAAAAAAAAGTCTTATTGTCACTGTTCTCGACCGAATTGGGCATCACAAGCAGCGACGCGTTCATTGATTTCACCCAGTTCAAGACACAAAGTGTCCCAAACTTCGAGGGAAGGTGAAGTCCTTTAAGGGGGGCGAGCAATTCGTCCAAGCCAGAAGGCTGAAACTGAAGTAGGCTAACTTGCACTTCGTTGGTGTCGGAATAATATCTGGATATGCAGACACGTTTATTGGTGCTTATCTCGTGCCGGTGCATAACGATCCCATCAGCAATGTAGGTAGAATAACTTACGGGGTTGCAATTTCTTCTTCCATGGTGTAATTTGGCTTGGGTGGACGGCCTGTAAGTTCCTGTTCTATTGCATTGTCGATTAAAAGCTGCATGCGAGGGCTACACAGTTTTACCCATTCTCCGTATGTCAAGTGCATTCCGACGCGCGAAGGTATCCACTTTAACTCGACCTGGCTGAAATTGTACTGTCGGATGCAGACGTACGTTTCACGTTTGAAGGATTTAACCTGCACAAATAGTCCGGGAGGGGAAATCACAATGAATTCCTTCGGATCTACCTTGTATAGATCCGTGGGACACATGACGTGCATTCAGAACTTTTTGTGTGGCACAACAGGTTCATCATTGGTTTCTGGTATACACGTTTCGCTACCTTTTTTTTAGGTTGAGATCTTCGTTGTGAGTTTTCTTTTTTTTCAGAGTTTCTGCAGAAATACACGAGCCGTCATTGTTGGCGCTTGAACTCGGGGTAGATGTCCTTGGTGTGTGGCCCGTTATGTCAGGAAGCGGAGTTTCAGGAGTGACCAGGTCGATAGTACTCTGACTGTCCGAAGCATCAAAGTCTGGGCGTATCGTTTTGTTTAAAAAGTCCTACGCCTTGTACTTTTTGGATAAATTCGGACCGGCTGCGAACTCTCAATAGGGATGTCATCTTCCTCCACATCTTCAAAAAGATTTTGACTCTCCGGCATTGCTTGAGATGGCTCCATCATACTGGTAGGAAAGTGCGGCTTTGCACTGTACTTAAAATACGAACGAAAGTCTCTCCAAACTTCTGAGTGCGATTTCAGATCATGCTTACTGGCGAAGCGAGCTATCTGGAATGGCATACGAGATGTCTTTAACAGGCTCAAGACCTACGAGCTACGGGGGGGGGGGGGGGTCATAGCGTCACTTTATAGGCCTGCGATTGGGTGAGCCCTCGGGTGACGTCAGTAGCGTCCTTTTTACAGTCTATGATTGGATGTGAGAATAACGGCCTGAATGCGTCACTGCCGTCCTTTTTTTTTTTAACTCTGTGATTGGAAGAGAGAATAACGGCCATATTTTTTAAGTTCGGAGCAACAGGGGGCTTTTGCGGTTATTTTTCTGGAGGGCTTAACCCTTTTGAAACTCAAATTATGGGTGGGTGCAGCAATAAGGGCCCTCTGAGGGATTCCTACGGAGTAGCACTTGTTAGTAGGAGGGGACACCTGAAGCAGCGATCTGTTTGCGAGTTTTAAGCAAAAAGACCAATTTTTCACGAATCCTGTATTACGAAAACAAAAATCACGTTTAATGCCGAACGACAGGTAGCACGAACCTGTTTCCTCGTCAACGTTTCTTTTATTGTAGGAAAAATAATCCATGCACTCCTTGCCATATTCGAAACGGTTTACTACGACAAAATTGTACTCCCATCCCGTTATTCTACTCACGAAATCTCGTAACACTGCTAGCAGCGGCGTCCATTCTTTGGCGTGTAGAGTAAATTCTTTATACTTGTAAGACAAGCCGGGATCGCCATGGCCTACATGCGAGCGTGGCAGTTCGTACACAGCGCCGCAGATTTCCACTTGCTGCTTGCACAAATATTCGATCTCGCGTTCTAAAGCGAAGAAGATCGCGATGGACACTCCCTCCGTGAAGACGGGCGAATACAGTCGTACGTTTAAATTGTCCAAATGTCCGTACCAGTCGGCCGGGTGGAAGGCGTTCAATTTGATTTCCTTGATCTTGTCAATCAATAAATCCACGCTCAGTTCGCCATTGTTCTCCATTTTGCGAGCTTGTGTTTCGTCTTTAACGGTTTCCATTCTTAAAAGCGTTAAAAAAATACAAACTGCTAGAGAGTATTTCAGTTGCGCGCTGACTCAAAGAGGAAATTTGGTTGTCTGCGCAGATAGCGTGCGTTGCTAAGGACGCTTCCGCTCTCTCTCCTCCTAGCGGCCGTTGCTAGGAGCACGCGTTGCTAGGCAATGTCTCATCTGCGGAGATTTGTCCTTCTAGAGCGGTGAGAGCCAGTTTTATTCCTATCTCTGTCATGGCAAGTAGCAAGGGACTGCCCGTGTTTTCCGATGGAGAAAAAGAACAAGAATTCCAGAAGATTGCTGCAGAATTAGCAAGGAAAACTTGGGAAGAGGAAATCTATTGCAAGGGCTTCAGCATAAGGCGTGGCGGAAGGTACGGTTCGATGACGATCGAACCGAGCGACGATAACGGCAGATTAAGAAGCAAAGAAGCGGACGAGGAAAAAAAAGAAGACCATCGTTCCAGGGAACTGGTGAGACAAAGGCGGGCGTACATCCCCCTTTAACCTGCACGCTAAAGAAGCCCTTTCAATAGGCAAAAACAGCCCTTTTCAGGGCTACCAATCAGTACGAAAGAGAACCATTATTCGTCGGTTTTTTTTACGTACAAAGCTAGCGATGAGATGCTAGATTAAAATTATAATAATAACCTTCCTACCCTGCATGCTATGTCCATTCCCATCCCACCCAAACTATCCCCCAAACCGCAAATAAACACCCGCCTTTGCCCCCCCCCCCCAGCGCCCCGCCCCCCCCCCCCCCCCGCCCGGCCACTAAATTTGGACCCGACTACAAAACTGCGTCAACCGTGCCTTCCCAGACTTTCCTCCACCCCCTCCTCCCAAATAAAAGAACAGATGGCCCATCGCCTGGCCACAAAGTTTCGAGCATTTTTTTTAATTATTAAATATTATTTTTATTCGACGTCCGGGAGGGAGCAGCCCTGCACTGCAGCAAAGCCGACCCGTCTTAGCATCCAGGGGCAGCGTAACTCAAGCCTATACTAACTTCAACCGGCCACCACGACTCACCTAATGCACCTACGGCCACCAAAATCGATACACACACATGTACCACCCACCCATACCCCCCCTAGCCCCCTCCCATACCTCCAGGACGCCCAGGGGGCCCCTGGGGAGCATGGCCTCCTGGCCAGAAGCCGGGTGACACTACTCACGCCACCACTGCCTTCCTTCTTGCGCACACACAACCATCAAGCACTACTCTACACACACAACTTGCACCACATTTCACCAGCACCGCTTCACCGCTTTACCAAACGTATACAACACAGCAACAGGGCCAGCACATCACCAAACTGCCCACTGACAACACTCTGCGTTGCACCCAAAAACACACCTTTTCTTCCTCAATCACATTCTTTAACAAACAATCCATCCACTTTACTTTCCGCACACCATAAGAAAGCTTACATTAGACTTTCTTTTCGCTCCTTTTCAACTCAAACCGACCTCAACACACCACTGTACCGCACAAAAAAACCACACCAAACAAACCAATCTCCAGTTGCAGCTCAACAGTTACTCAGTTCACCACCGGAGAACAAACGCACATGCAAGGCAAATCCCCCTTCCACACTCGGTACCAGGGCATTCGCAAATTGAGCTACCTTTCCCACCAAAATACAAACAATACACATATACATCAAGACACTTTCTCAAATCACTCCCCCGTGATCAACAGATTGAGAGAATGCCCAACCTCAAACCTGCCCCTTTTAACATCCCCTTCAACTTCCAATTTTCCCACTTTGTCAACAGCATTGACTGGCTTGCCAGGACCATTGTTTTGTTCCTTCCCAATCCAACGTAACAATCAACTGGATCGCAAGACCTCCCTTTCCCCCAGAAAATTTGCTTTCTGCCAACCCATTTTCTTAACCTACATTCCGAACCAAACAACTGCTTTGCCCACAACACACCAGCTTCCATTTTCAACAAGTAATTTAACCCTACAGTCACCACACCAAATCTGCCTCTTGCTTTTTTCGCTTCATCTTTAACCTCATTACAAACAGCATTTTGCCCGCACTCACAACACTCATGACTCTAGCATGTTGCTTTTCACCTATTTCCATTTTATCGGCCTTCACCGGAATAACCTTGACACTAGATTCCAGCATTCCGGTTTTTGCTACATCTTTACTAGCAACAAGTGTATCTCGAACTTTCCCACCAAGTACATTCGAGCATAAATAAACTCTCAAGTACATTGCCCTCGATAAATGTATCAATTGACTGCTCGTCACCTTTACTACTTTTGTTACAATTCTGCAAACACTTTGTAATTACCTTCTCAACCGCTTTCTTCTTCTCCGCACTCTTGTAACAATGGAACAGTGCAGGATCGCAACAATAGTTTTCGGTTTGGGTGCTGGGATATCTCAGCACTGCTTTCCATTTTTGTTTTATATCTGTCACAAATACAGCATAAACGTCAACAACACGACTGTCCTTTCGTAATTTTATCAATGATGATTAAACACAGATCAAATACATCCAACAACCAAAATAAAAAGCAGAGTTACGAAGCTTTCGTATTCAAGAATTATTAAAATTCAGAAATGCGCTGCAACCTAAAAAAAAAAAAAAGACTACGAAACTTTCGTAATGCAAGAATTAAAATTCATCACAACATAACACAGTTGTAGGAAATGCAATGTGGCACCATGAATGTTTGCTTTAATTGTTCATCGTCAAATTCGTTGCATTTATCTTGTTTTGTCAGTAGTTTGGTTACCGTGCAAAACATCAGATGCTGCCACCATCATATGTTCACTAGAACGTTTGTACGCCGCTTAACTATCGTTAGCACTAGTTCAAATGCAACAATAAGTCAACGCGTGGTGACAATGACGGGTCGTGCGGAGAAGGCAAAAGCGGTTGAAAAATAGGATCTTAGCCGTTCCCTCATGCTGAGCCCAACAATACCTCGGGCGCTGCGCGCCCTCGTTATTGTTAGAGTTCAGCATTCGGGAAACGGGTAAGATCCTATACTTTCCCGTCCTTTGGCTTTCGTTCACAATCTATTGCAACACCCCATTCGATACCTTGCTTAAATGAAAATCGCCACCTTCATTTAGTTTACATCCATTCCCCGTTTCCAGTTCCCCTTGCATTAAAGTCGCTCTCCCTCCTGCCTGATAACCCGCTTGCGGCCATGCCTGTGCACTGTTAGCCGAAGCTTGATCTTTGTTGCCCGGGACATCGTTCCCAACACTAGCATCCATCCCATTATTTGCTTTCCCGCCAATTTGCTAATTACCAGTACTACACAAGTTCCCACCATACTGCACAATACCATCACTACCTCGGTACCCAATAAAATATTCTTTTCCCGAAATATCTCCCAGTCCTTGGTACCCAATAAAATATTGCTTTCCCACAAGCCCATCCTTAAAGTTACTCCCCAACCTACAAGTTTCCTCCCTTTTACACCTTATTTCCTGAATCTTTCTTTTAATCTCTTTTTAATCTCTTATTATTTTCACAATTCCAACATCCTGTTCTAACTTTTCTTTTTCCCAAGCTTCTCTTTTTTTTTCTGAAATCCTCATCTAACCTTTCCTGCTCTAATTCAAGCTCCCTCTTTAACTGGAGCATTCGCGCATCCTGCTCTAATTGAGCTTCTCTAGCATACTTTTCTTCCCTAATCTGCAATATCCTACTTTCTAACTCCCTTTCTTCCCTTCTTTCCCGCTCTTTTTCTTTCCTTTCTTCTTTTTCCGTTAACTCCCTCTCTTTTTGTTCCTCTTTTTCTTGTAACTCCCTCTCTAACTGGAGTTTTAATCCTCATGCAATTTTTTTCTCTCTACTTCTGCTTTCCAAGCTAACCTCTCTTGTTCCCATAGTTCCCTCTCTTTTTCATCATCAACCGTTTGAATTGCTGCCTCTAGATCACGCGCTAAAGTTCTCCTCTCTCCAACCCTTCTTTAAACAATAGAATATCACTCTCGCGTTCAGGGACATGTAAATATAATTCTCCGCAGACAGCTTTTAAATCAGCAACCGTCCTCCCATCTAACAATTCCATGTTTAACTACTGCAAATACTTCGTATTAAACAGCACATAAAAGCATCAACACGCCAAAAAAACACCAACACGAAACTGTACCAGAATAAACAATCCTTTCAATTCGACGCCCTACCACCACACTGTGAAAAAAAGTTTGCCATATCTCAGTTGCATTGTTGCACTGAAACACCAAGTTGACGCCTCACAGCAGCCTTGACGACGATGTAAAAACCTTCAGTCATGATCTGCCTCTTCCTTGCCACGGGATTCGGCCAAATCTTCCACGACACTTGACTTTGTGCTGCTTCCGACAGGATCGCTCGTCTCCGTGCCTGGATGCCTCCGTTCTTTGCCCAACAGCAGTAATCCTCTCCGTCAATTTTCTGTTTAACCTTCAACTTGCATTTTCCTGCTTCCAGACGAGTACCACACTCACTGGAGAGATGTTCTTGATTCTTTACTCTTGGCTCCCCTCTTGAAGTTGTTCATATAAACTTCTGTCGTCAACTTCTCGCTGAATACCATTTTAACTCAATGATCGGCAAAAAAACTTTGGGTTGAAGAGAACGTAGGCTGGCCACCATTATAAATTAAATGGTGTCAAAAAATTCTTACTTGGTTCGTGACCACCGCTGCCGCCATTATAAATTCAATGGTCGACTCTCGATTGCAAAATAATTGAATTTACATCTCTTCACTCGAACAATATTTACAAACATGAATTTTCACAACGAGACATCGAGCAAACGAATTTGTCCCACAAGCCGGCAAAGAGCGTCTCCGCCGCTTGTAGCACCTTTTGCGGGAGTTTGACTTGGCGGTAAAACGTACTTACAATTTATAGTCTGGTTTCGCGCCACTCAATCGGATACAATTTATAAAGAATGGAATGTCTGTTTCTCGTAGTAAACTTGTTGCCTTTTTGGCATTCGATGGCTGGCCAATGTTTCCAAATTCTCCTTGCTTTTCGAATGTGGTAATTACCCTTAATTGTAGGTAATTAGATAATGACTGTTATTAGGTGTTCGAATGGAACGCTGCAGCCATACCTTACAGGCCGAACCATTCGGAACTTGGTAGCCCCTTTTACCAGTTTTGATTTTTGATATGATATCACTCCTTTTTTTTTAAATTGTGTATTGACTCAACTCCACTACCGTGCAGATGTGTACTATAAAGTGCCACGTCAACAAGAAATTGGTTATCAACAATTTGGTACTACCTTTTGCCTATATGCCAAACCATTCTCAACTTAGTCACCTCTTTATAGGTTTTTGTTTGGTTTTAATTTTGTTATGATTTGTTTTATTTAGTTAGTTTTGGTGTGTTGATATCACTCCTTTGACGGGCCGAACCACTCTCAACTTGGTGACCTCTTGTTTATTTTGCTTTGTTTTTACAGTTGGTTTATTTTTCGTGAATTGGACGTGAATACAATTTCTTTGCAACGTTGTTTAGATTTATCGTGATACACTAGTGTGTGTCTAGGTACGCACAGTAGTGCTCTCGTATGAATAAATCAAATCAAATCAATCAGTAAACACGTTCTCATTGTCCGTCCAATGAGAGATGATGCCGACAATACTAACAATGGTTATGACAATATTTTCGTACTTACGCCCCATCCCACGCCATCCTCGTTACACCCATAGGCTCCAAACCATAAAAGGTACGCAGTTCGTATTGTACTGCACCCATTCGCTCAATTTCATAACAGCCTTCCCGTTATCTCGGTATCGATGAATAATCACCCATGGGATTTAACATGTGGATGAGCGAATTAGCTAGCTGCCTAGCTCGTGTAGCACTAGTGTAGCACGATAAATCTACGTTGCTAAAGAAATTGTATCCACGTCCAACTAGCTAGCTAGTTAGTAGTAACACATTTTCAACGTTACTGAGGGTCAGATTTAGCATTGAAAGCAACTTAGCTGGCATTCCTACACGAGTTAACTTTTGTCAGGTGGGTCATTGCTCTCGATTTCAACACAATTTAATCTTTTGTATCGCATTATCCTGAAATGTGCCTAATTATGCTTCAAGATCTAGACACGCGCTAGTGTGTCGCGCCAAGTTAGGCAACAATCATCACAACAAACATCACATCAATTCAATTGTCGAGGTTGTAAACCATTGTAGCGCGGCGCCGTAGCGTCAGTGTCTTATATCTTGAAGCATAGTTGGGCACATTTCAGATACTTGGGCAGCATTGGGCTGGATTGATACTTGGGTGGGTGACTGCCTGGGAATCTGGCTGTTGCAGACATAGGGCCTTAGGGCTTCGGGCAGATGACCAGGAGTGGTTAACGCTCGTTAAACCCTTTGATACTTGGGGAAAAATAATAATGCGGTACAAAAGCATCCGTTGTCCAACCGCCTTACGGTGGTAAAGCTTAATTATTGGCGGAGCGAGCGAGCGAAGCGTAGCCTATAACGGACACCAAATTGCAAAATGTTGGTTGGTTGGTTGGTTGGTCCGTTGGTTGCACATTTTTAGTCTGGGTGGAGCCCAAACGAAAGATCGGATTGGAATGAAATTTGGTACAACGCTTGATACCCCAAACAGTATTGCTGAGCCAAAATTTGACGTAAATCAAACAATTATTACGGAAGAAATAATAAATTTTCGAATTTATTTCTAACACTCACCATTGTAAATTTGGAATCGTGAATAGTTAAGGAATTCCGACGACGCATACACCTTGCTGGTAGCAGTCAAGTGAACTTAAAAAAACACGGAAAATTAAATTTTCGTTTCTTCTTTCTAGCTGATAATCTTTTTCGACGTAATTCAATGAAATAATAACATTTGTCCCTTGCATTCAACCACTACAAGAAGAAACGCAAACATAAAAAACAAAACGATTCCGGTACGATACACCTCAGTATCATTTGAAAAAACGAATGCTTGGAGGGATTACCTTCAGCATGGCAACGAAACTGGTATTTACACTAGCGATGGGAATCCCGAATATGAAACCGAAATCGTCGCATCACGGCGAAGCTACACATATAAAACGGAACTATACATCGGACGACGTATTTAAACACAGCACTAAACAACAACAAAACAACAACGAAACAACAACAACAAAAATATTCCTCGTTGTCACGGCAATGTGTGGACTCGAAACTGTGGTGCATTAATAAATAGGCTAAATCTCAAACGCAGCTGCTACTTACGAAATAAAAATGATGACTAAATATTCGGCGTAAAACCTACAAATTAGGCCTAAAGGCCAGAGCGAACACTTTTTGACCTACAATATTGTGATCGTTACTGATGGATTATAATGTTGTTTTAAGATCGTTGTCGCCGTGCGTGATAGAGGTGTGCGCATCAATATTTTCGTTGGTGGCGTTGTCAAGACTAGTGTTAGACCAACGGCAGCATTGCCAACCTGCTGAATTTTTTTATTATTGTTAAAAACTATCGCTCAGATGATTGTTTGGCTTACAGTTAAATGCTTTATTTCCTGTAGACTATAAATCTAATCTGTAATCTGTAATGCTTTTTTATTATTATTTTGTAATCTAGGGAAGGCACTTTGCGCGGCAATAATTATTGTTGTAAACAATGTCAGAATTATTAGCGGCGGCAGCCCAACCAGCCATGACAAACGTGCCGTTTTATTTTTATCGGCAGCGATGGTGGCGGCGATGGCTCACATCTTTAGTGTCGAAACACAGGACTGAAAGCCGAAGGCTCGAGTCAAATTAATACAGAAGCAAACCTATTTACGTTGCCTTTTGGACTTATATGACAGACTGCCTGAGCGGGGAATCGAACCCATGACCTTTGGAAGAGACCTCGGCTTCTGGTTCCAAAGGTTGTGGGCTCGATTCCCTGCTCAGGCAGTCTGACATATAAATCCAAAAGGCAACGTAAATAGGTTTGCATCTGTATTAATTTAGTGTCAGATGTGGAAAGAAGCTAAACAGACACTAAATGATGGAGCAAACGAAAGCCTATTAATATAATATTAATAAATTATAAATAAGAGAGCTTTGTTCTATTTGAATATAAAGCTAAAATAAGACAAAGGCCTGCAAATAACAACAATACGTCACATCAAAAGGCAAACAGCCCAAACTTAGCTGAGTGAGCATTTCTCATAGATTTTTAAGGAGCATTAACAAATCTGGTACAGTCATTAAAATAAACAGTAAATATAAATTTGAAATAAAGGTCTGTTCGCTACGCCTACAATAGGCCCAAAGCCTGTTTCCTAGTATTATATTATATTCCCTATCGGGTTTTTGCAGATTACTCCTTAAGGAGCCTCTAAATGGGTTCCTTAAGCGAACAATATAGTTTTTTAACTTTTTCTTGAATGCTTTGTGTATTATTATTATTATTATTTTAATTTTTTATTATCTTTACTAATATTGACAATTGGTTTTGGCCAAGCTTTATACTACGATACATTTATTTTATTATATTATATTTTATCATTTTAAGAAACATTGACAATGGTACCCGGCTTTTCCCCTCACTTTTCCCTCACGTTTAGCGATGCCATCGGGGACTATTGTGTCCCTGGTAGGTCTAACCTTGGTGGTAAGGCATTCGTGACCCCAACCAAATACCATCTACCCTTCCTATGCAGTCGAGCCAACATCTTCGTTTTAAATTTTTAAACTTTTGCAATTTATAATTTTTAGTTTTAACATCGGATGGCCGTTAGTGACCACCAGGTCCTTGTCATTCCGGTTGCGTTTGCAACGAACTTACATTATAAAGCTTAAATTGTGTTGAAATCAAGAGCAATGACCCACCTGACAAAAATTAACTCGTATGGGAATGCCAGCTAAGCTGCTTTCAATGCAAAATCTGACCCTCAATAACGTGTCCCTGACCCTCTGACCCTCAATAGCTAATTCTAGCCGCTCATCCCCATGTTAATTTCCATAGGGTGATTATTCATCAATACCGAGATAACAGGAAGGCTTCCAGCTATGAAATTGGACGAATGGCTGCAGTACGATACGAACTGTGTATCTTTTATGGTTTGGAGCCTATGGGTGTAACGAGGATGGCATGGGATGGCGCGTAAGTACGAAAATATTGTTATAACCATTGTTAGTATTGTCGGCATAGTCTCTCATTGGACAGCCAAAGTTCGGACAACGACAACGTGTATACTGACGTGCGTGCGTAGACAGACGTGTAGCACGATAAATCTAAACAACGTTGCCAAAGAAATTGTTTTCACGTCCAATTCAGGGAAAAAAATCGACTTTAAAAAAAAAAGCAAAATAAACAAAGCCAAAAACTGGTGAAGAGGCCACCAAGTTGAGAGTGGTTCGGCCCTTCAAAGGAGTGATATCAACACACCAACACTAACGAAATAAAACAAATTACAACAAAATTAAAACCAAACCAAAAACCTATTAAGAGGTGACCAAGGTGAGAATGGTTCGGCCTGTAGCAAAAGGTAGTATCAAATTGTGGAAAACCAATTTCTTGTTGACGTGCCACTTTATTACACATCTGCACGGTAGTGGAGTTGAGTCTAATACACAATTAAAAAAAAAAAGGACTGATATCATATCAAAAACCAAAACTGGTAAAAGGGGCCGCCAATGGTTCGGCCCTTCAAAGGAGTGATATCAACACACCGAAACATCCGCCAACTTAATCGCACCGAATAATACTTTGGACGTTAAATGAAAACTTGAACATTGCTACCAAAAGTAGCACTGTTCTAGTTTTCATTTAACCTTCGAACTATTAAGCAGTGCGATCAACTTGGCGAATGTTTTGGTATATTGATATCACTCATTTGAAGGGCCGAACCATTTGGAACTTGGCGGCCCCTTTTACCAGTTTTGGTTTTTGATATGATCTAGACACACGCTAGTGTGTCGCGCCAAGTTAGGCAACAAACATCACAACAAACATCACATCAATTCAATTGTCGAGGTTGTAAACCATTGTAGCGCGACGCCATAGCGTCAGTGTCTTATATCTTGAAGCATAGTTGGGCACATTTCGGGTACTTGGGGAAAAATAATAATGCGATACAAAAGCTTAAATTGTGTTGAAATCGAGAGCAATGACCCACCTGACAAAAGTTAACTCGTGTATGAATGCCAACTATGCTGCTTTCAATGCAAAATCTGCCCCTCAATAACGTTGAAAATGTGTTACTCTAGCTAGCTAGCTAATCCGCTCATCCCCATGTTAA
>JAHWFP010084471.1:360-18599 GCA_023313725.1 Lithobius niger
CAAGAGAAAGCGTAATTTGTGAATTACCCTGTGCACAATATTGTAAAGGACACATTCAATCTTACTTTTTCATTTAATTTGTTAAATCTGTGGTCACCGTTGACGAATGGAACAATCTCTTGGCTATCGCTAAAATACATTCCTGTAAAAACAAAACATCTTTAATTATCTTACACTTAAGTTACTTTCTCATTAAAAGTAAACTTAACTTACCTATGTTTCCAAAATTTCCTCTTGGAGTGCTTTCAAGAAGTTCGTTGAAAAGATTCCAAGAACCTTCAGCACATTCATCTCGAATTCTTTCTCTTGGTAACGAACCATTTTTGTAACTATAAGTACAGCCATAAAACATGTCTAATAGTTTAGAGCAAGAAATTCACTTACCATAACACAAAATATTCTACAAGCGTCACAATTTGAAGTGAAATTTGCTGTTTAACCAAAAATATGATAAATTTCCCCACAGTGGGAAAAATATGTTTTCAAGTCGAGTATCCTGATAGCAATATACAACCCCACGAAAAGTTAAATCAAGTAGCTTTGGGTTACAGAGTAATCCATAAATTGCAGTTGTCAAACGGTGACTCCCAACAGAGAAGAGCAGAAATAAACAAAGACTTACAACCTCAATTAGAAAGTCGTAGAGCACATTACAATCAGTAGAACACAAAGTATTGTTCATTCTTTCCCAAATTGACACAGGAAAAAAAAAAAGCAAACATACAGTTTAGTTTAAGCAATGTAAACAGAGGAATCTGAGGAAAGACAGCAGCTGAAGCAATTACGCTCAGCTTCTTTTGGTTCTCTACATGGCTCACTTCAATTAGACTGTGGTTTTGTTAGAATTTTTCAAGTTATCAGTTGTGGAAAATAAATTACACATAGTTTTGCCTGAAGTTGGATGTGCTCTATAACTTTTTAAAACATTACTTCCTCCTGTAGGACCTTGAATAATGAAATACACCCAACCACAGCCCTACATTCTAATGCAGTAGAGGAAGGATTAGTGTAAGGTACTTGTAGATAGCTGTTAGGCATCCAAAAACCTCCGTTATACACTTTGGTTTCAGAGCTGTAGTTGAATTATTTTTTTACGACAAGATCGACTAGATACATGGTAGCTTTGACCATGTGTAAAAAAAAAAAAAAAACATGTAATCTTATCTGTACACTGTATACCAACACCGCCACCGAAATATGATGTTAACTCACATACCACAACATCACAAAAAAACTTTTCGTGTTTGTTGGGTTGCACATAACATGACCTTCGACGGCAGGTTTGGGATCACTCAATACAACAAAAACCGTATCACTGGTTCCTAGGCTGACCTGAATAGAGATGGACACATGTTTAATAATTATGCAAAAATTTATATTACTTAAAAAAAACTTTTTTTTTAAAAGGAGTCATTTTAAAGGAGTAGATACCACAATCTATACTTACCACAAAATCCCCAGATTTTAGCATGAGACCAGCCAATGACGCTGTTATTTAGATAAAAAAAAAAAGGAATTTTAATAAAAAAAAAATCAAGTTTAGTAAAATTCCGAAGTCACTTGACAACAAACCAACTCCCACACACAATAAAAGCTTATATTTATTTTATTTTCAACTCACTCATAAACAAAAAAAAATCTCACCCAAACATAAAAATTGTGAATGCAACACTGTTGTATAGACACTACAGAGAACAATCGTCAAATGTGAAAACATACTGAAAGGTTGAAATCCTTAGCATAATGACTAAGGCTGTACCGATACTGGATATTTGCAGTATCGGATCGGTCTCGGCAACTTTCACGTAAATATGGATAACTCCGGAACCGTTAGAGATTACGACATGCGGTTCACGGCGTTTTGTCCAGGAAATAACTGAGTATCTTCCTAGTCAGGTTTTAAATGAGTTTCTATTTAATATTTTTTTTGTTTTAATAATTACTGGAATTTTGCAGAAAACTACAACACTGATGAAAAATTGGGGATACAATTTTGGATATCAGTATTAGCAAAATTTTTAAAACGGTATCGGATTGGTAAAGTTGGTAACGGTGCAGCCTTAGTAATGACTAAACCCAAACAGTACCGTATGTATATTGTCCCTTTTATCTTTTCCTGCAAACCTTAAGAGGCTTTTTCTTTCTCTTTGCATGGTGTGCTGTAGGTTTGACGCGCTCCCAGCTGAAGCCACGGCTCCGCCTTATATGGTTTGCAGCACAAAACACTGTCGTAAGAGGTGGTAAAGACGAGGGAATATTAAGACGTGGTAACCATCAAATTTTTTCTTTGTGTGAACGCCACAAAAATTGATCTAAAAGTTCTGTAAAAATTTTTTGGGTGGGGAGGGGTGGGTGCGGCAACAATGATCCATGTATCATGGCATTTTCAATAATGTAACGTGGCCAGTAAATCAACCCACCTAAACGTGCCTGCATACTTACTGAAGTAGCCTAATGGTTAGCATAACCACATCTAATGTGAAAGAGGTCCCCAGTTCAATCCTCAACTCAGCCATCCCTGGCATATTCGGGAAAAGAAGGCCCTGTGATGCCTCATGCTCATGTCGATTGTGGCACGTAAATGATCCTAGAATTTCCGATTGGATTTACCTAGCAAAATTGTCCCTCGCCTTCTGGCACTGGGAGTGTGTCAAACCTCCAAAGCATTCTTTACCTAATGCTATTTTACACAACATGGCAAGCTGCACTACATTCAGTCAAAACTAGGTTCCTTTGTAGTTTTTAATGGTGCAAACGCTATTTTATCTAAGATGGCTGCTAAAGTTCCAAGATGGCAAATTCTTTTTTCCACGACCATTATTCATAAAAAAAAACAAGTCCATTGCGTACCATTACATACAGTGAGCGTAAGTTTTCTCTAACTCAAAAAACATTCTGTTTCACCCACAGCTGGAATTCTCAATGGTAATGCTACCCCACCTTTCACCCTATATATTCCGATGCAGCCAGTTGTAAACAACCCTCGACTGGCCACGATTACTTACATGGAGAACCTAAGTTCAAATTACTCCGTATAGCTGTTTCCTTAATAAACATGCGTGTAAAATATCACACACTCTGCAATTAGGTCAAGCAAAGAACTTCTGGCAAGCAGCAATATCTAGGCACACGCCAGTGTGTCGCCGCCAAGTAACAGTAGATCATCCCATTGTAGACATCCGATTGTTAAAAATTGATTGTTAATGATAATAAGGCAGCTCACTAGCAGACATGTGTCTGTTAACTGTAAGCAATTGAAAGCATATTTTGGCATGTTGAGGATAAATCCCAATGCGACAGAAATGTTTCAAGTTGTGGAACATGTAAGGGGAAGGGTCAGAGATTAAGAAAAACTGAAATTTAAAGGATGAGTGTCCACCAATCATAGAAAAAAAGATGCGTCAATACCGTTGTTTTTATGTTACTGGTTAGTACAATTTTTCCCATGTTAAATCCCATAGACCTTTTGCTCATGGCTAGCGCAAAATTGAGAAGGCCTACGTACCTGAACTTTTGCACACGAATGCATGGTGATCTGAGGATGGTCCTTTTGTTTATTTGGGGGTTGTAGGGGTCAGGACAAATGCGTGGGAGGGTTTTGAAATTCGCCACGGGCGAATTTAAATTTCGTTTCTTTTCCAAGTTGCAACCAAAGATTTTACGCAACAATGGCTTGAACAATCAAGACTGGTCCTTAGATTTATTGTAAAAGCCTGGACGAACTAAAAACTGAACTGTAACGAAGGATAAAATAAAGAAACTTTAACGTTGCCGTGGATTGCGTAAGAATAAAGGGATGCGCGTTAGATGATGGTTACGCAACAATACGAGCATACACGAGCTAATGGTTTTTTTGTTAATAACCCAAAAATAAATTGCTTCGCATTCTGCTGTTTTAGTAACCACGACCTTCGGGGGTTTCTGCATGACTAAATGTGAACGAAATCTTGAAAAATTAGGGGAAGGTGAAGGGCTAAACAAAACAACTGAAGGGGACGCGCTGATTGAGTGAGCGAAGCGAACGAAATCAGCGATTGTTAGTCAGTGTGCGCAAAAAAGGGATTGAAGCTTCTTAAACAGACGGTGTAACCTTATGTACGTTCACGGTCCTATGAAAGTTGTGATATCCACCCAAAACCAAAACTGGTAGAAAAACCCGCCAAGTTTCCAAAAACGATCTGCCTTTGAAGGTAGTGATATCATTCCACCAGGGAAAAGGCCGCCAAGGTTAATCCTATTAGCCAAGTTAATCGCACCGAATACTACTTTGGACGTTAAATGAAAACTTGAAGATTGCTACCGCTAGTAGCAAACTTCTAGTTTTATTTAACTTTTGAACTATTAGTAGGTGAAATTAACTTGGCTAATATGATTAACCTTGGCGGCCTTTCCCTTGTGGAATGATATCACTATCTTCAAAGGACGATCGTTTTTGGAAACTTGGTGGGTTTTTCTACCAGTTTTGGTTTTGGGTGGATTTAAATAACCTTGAAACAATGACAAAATTTCAAGGCTAAATCTTGCACGGGCTGGTAATCAACAACTACTATCGCTACCTTGGCGATGTAAGGTTCTGATAATGTTGAGTGAACTGGTATGACACAGAGAAGCGAGACTGCAGTTTTGTATCCCAGTCAACCTTCTGACAAGGGATGGTTACTCCCATGGTCTGTGAATGTTGAAGCTTTTATAGGATCCTGATAATAAACTGAAATAAAATACTGCTACGTCACAGAATTTTACCTGGGTTATCGCCTGTGAAGCTGACAACTTTGCAGTCAGGAGAAAATCCATAACGTTCCACATAATACGGGCAAACATTTCCCTGGAATATAAAATGCAGAGAACTTCAAAACAGAATCACATCACCAATATAGGATTATGGGTATTGTACATTAGAAGCATACCAAAAGAAAAGCACAGGTTTTATGCAAAGATTTTCTTGAATTTTTTCTCAGCAGTAACAGATTCACATTATAATTAAGATCAAGTCTCAACAAAGGGCTAAGTGATGGGCTCATACCTAGCTGTTTTTTTTTTTTGTAAATATTTTGTGAAAGCAAATTAACATGATCACTTACGCTTTATTAATTTTGCCATAATGTCACGGGATTATCCCAATAACTATGACAAATGCAAATTATGATTTTTTTATGCTGACGTTATGAAGCTCACAAGTTTGTTAGATACCACTGTACCATTGTAAATAAACCATTGAAATACCAAATAACATGCTTAAACTAAGTTGCCAATCAAAGCCTTTGTCAGCACGTGTGCCAAACCTAAATTGAAATTGCTCTTCATCAAATAATTTTAGTTTTGTCATCATATCAGGCGATATGACAAAGACAAACAACATAACTGACTGTAAACTCACCAACACGGTTTGTGTTGACACAACTGGGCCCAGCTTTCCTCGTAACCCTGGAGCACATGCCTACCAAATTAAATTGTGAAACAACATAAATTTCTACCGTACGTTAATACAACAGTACTACACGAAATGCCGACGTTTGTTTTTACCTCTAAGCAATCATCTGACCAATTCTTCTCCCAAATGTCCATAAGGTTCATACCAGATCCATCACTATAGTCGATTGAAGCAAAATCTCCAAGAAATAAACTTGCAAGAAAGCTGCTGACAAGTGATATCCGCTGTGAACAAAGTATTAATGGTGAATGTAACAAGGCAAATTCAAACAAGTTAACTTGTAATGTAAAACTTGAATTCAGTTTTGTACATTTACGCTGTACCAAGCACCTTTTTTTCTGACAACCCGATCAATCCAACAAAGCGTGGCATATTGAGTAGGGTTGTGGGGGTAGAATAATTTAAATTCAAATCCAGCCAAGCCTAGTTTGAAACAAACCATCTGTGCTACAGCGAATTTATGTCAGCAAATGGAAAAAGAATGAACCAATCTGCATCTGTCGCTAATACGGCTAACCAGGTACTTGGTCTCTTGAAAAGGATTCGGACTAGGAGGGCGCCCAGTGTTATGGTACCAGCCTACAACGCTTTATTGAGGCCATTGTAACAAACTTAAGTCGTCTGGTTACCGTATTTAGGATGTCAAGATTGTTGAATCTGATCAAAGGAGATTCACTCGCATGTTTGGGACCTTGATTTACCCAGTACGATGAATGCCTGATTTCTGGAGCTGGAAATCTTATCGACAAAGAGCCAAAGGTTAGACCTAATCTTCGTTTTTAAATCTTCAATGGTCTACTTGACACTGACGGGAAGCAACTCTTGATTGTTAGGCCTCAGGCTCACATTTTGAGGCGACGTGAATTTTGAGAGTATCACAAACCCCTACTACCGAGTAAACCTACTGAGCCGAACAGTTCTGCTGAGCAGTGAATTAAACTGCAAATTTCGTCTTAGCGAAAATCAAGTGTTGAACTATTCTAGTTGACAAAGCTTACGAATATTTCAACAGCAGCAACAACACTGAATGGTCGGCCTGTCTGCACAAAAACTCGTGGGTGAAAGGTTCATTGGCCCCAGAAATGCACAGCACCTTTGGAATGCTCTGCTTGGCTCACTTAATTGAAACAAGGGTTAGAGAGTTTGGATCAGGAGAAATCTCCGATGTAAACGTGCTGGGCAGACAAATACTAGATCAGCCAATCACATGTAGAGGGCACCACAGATTCTACTTGTGACGTTCTTATCACTTTGGAGCTAGGGAAAAATTACTTCACGTATTAGGCCTAGTTTGGCCTTACTAGTTACCCAAACATTGGTTAGTAAATATTCGCAATACAAACTACAGGCAATTACTCAAATGTAGGCCTAACTACTGAAGAATAGGCCTAATTGCACAAATATAGCCTAATTACTCAAGTATAAGCCTAATCACTCAAATAAAGGCCTAATTATTCAAATATAGTCTTAATTGCATAAATATAGGTATAATTACTCAAATATAGGCCTAATTACTTAAATATAGGCCTAATCGCACATACATATACAAGATTAGTTGCATGTGTAACGCTATCCAGTAGTGTTGCAGCAGAAATTACTGTATTCCCTAACGTGTAAGAAAAAAATTGCCCAGCTATAAATTCAATCACCATCTAACTACTGATTGAATCAAGTAGCATGGTATACCGAGCTTTACCAATCGTGCCCTGCTAGGCTCAGTTCTTGAGCTCGGTACAGTCTTACTGTACAACGTTAATCAAAGCTTTATAAATTATTATATTACCTCTGTATTATGATACAAATCAGGGCGTGTATCGTGCAACTTTTTAATTTGACTTGCAGTGAAACGTTCGTATGCTACAGAACCTGTCAGCTGGGCAAGTTTCTGAAATAAAACGTTCAATGCAATGAGCACATTTCTAAAAAAAACCCTGACAATTGAAAATGGATTATTTTGCGATAAGAATATTGAATGCAACACACATATTGCAACAAATGTTGCAATATTGTAGACTCTTGTAAAATTTAAATGATAGAGGCAGTCATGCAGCACGACTCGGTCTAACAAGAAGCAATTTTCAGTTGTTTACACAGAGTAAAAGTGCAGTACTGACCCAAATGTGAGGTGGTTCAAGTGTAAAGCGAACTGTAGTTTCGAGCCCACGAATTAAAAAAAAATATGGGCACCATTATAACTTGGATGACTTTCACCTAAGAATTTGGCAGTACCACTATTAATAGCACTGGTACTCTAGCGTAGTTCAGCGGATTCAAAATCAGTTTTTTTTTTCATACGTGCAGATTTTGTTTACATGCTATTTTTTTTTACTGTGAACCCCGTAACACATTTTTAAGGTCCATTTTTGGTTACACTTTAGTTTTTGCTAAATAATTCAACATTGTGTGAGCCACTGACAGCTTTTACGACCAATGGTAGCTCTAAAAATGACCTCACCCTCTCCATCAAAGGTAAGCTTTGCCTACAAACACTCTAGCTAAATAAGATAATTACTTGTAGCCTAATTAAATAAGTAGCAGTTTGCACTAACATGTTCCTAATTATACATAAAACATGCCACATTTTCGAAGAACTGACAGGGCTGACTTAAAACATGTTATTGAAAAGAATCGCACACTTTCTTTAAACCTCCTTTGAAATCAATATTCATAGCAGTACGTTTTGCTTTGTTTTTTTTCAAGATAGGGTAACCTTGCCTTTCACACAGTTACAGGTAAGACTTGTAAGATTAGGAACTCCCCCCTTCCCCACAATTTCCCCTCAAAAATGATGGGGGGAGGCAGAAGTCAATAATTTTTTTTTAGAAATTTAATTGCTGAAAATGATCTTTTTCTATGGTTTTGTCGGTGGCCTTTTTTTTTGACCTCACGCTACTATGACAACTTAAAAAAAAACCACGACTTCCCTCAACTAAGGACGCCTAATGAGGTACAAAGCAACACCTGGACAGTTCAAACATGCTTCTACTAGTGCAGGGATGGCGAACCTTTCTTTACATACGTGCCAAATAAAACAAAAAATAGCTTACAAATCATGCAGTGCATGCCACATTAGTGCGACATTTGTAATTGCGTCTCAGATACAAATTTTTCGATGCGTGGTTCGTACGCGCTTAGCCTCATTTTGATGCATGCTTCGTTATTGTCTTCCAGGAGGCGATTCCATGTGGTCGAATACTTATTCACAGTTGTCGCTGATCAGATGTCACCAATAATGCAAACGTCAACTTTTCATAAAAAATAAGTTGCAAAGAAGTATGTTCCAACATGAAATATAAGTTGATCTGCGTTAAAAATCATAGTACGTGAAAAATTGTCTTGATGCTCAAATTCAAAACTCAAATTCTAGTCAGCATTCTGCGAAAAAATGCTAATTGTTATCAATTCTGACATTGCCCGTGAGTCTCCTGTTTCACTCAAGCCACATGTCAAATCAGCATTGGACTGCTCCCATTGTTTGTAAAGAGAAGGGGAGGGAAGCAAGCCAAAGCTGCCTTGCTGTAACTTCTTATACGTGCGTTTATTTTGTAAGGAAAAAATATGTCATCATGCACTAATATTTTCGAAAGGATCGCGTGCCACTACAAAAAAAACTTGGGTGCCACCTCTGGCACGCGTGCCATGTTCGCCATCCCGGTTACTGCCACAGAATTCTGTAAATAATTACAAGTCCCATATTTGCAAAAATGGCTGGAAACCAACGCAGCATATTTATGACTGTGTTGTGTATTCTATATTTGTTGGGCTTTACAGTGACATAAGCCCAACAAATATATAGCCAAAATTTGTTGTTTTGCTTCTTCCTACGACAAATTATATAGCAACGAGAACAACACAAAAAAATCAGACACAGACCTTCCAGCATTAATAGGATGGGATTACGTAAAGGAGTTAGTTGGTGCAACATTTTACAGAGGGAGAGATGAACCTTGCGAAAATATAGACGTACCGCGGCACCACCAATCCTTTCTTCAATCTGTCGGCACTGAACTGTTGTACTTGAGTCCATCCAGACAGGCGAATCTCTCACGCTCAAACTGTTGCTCTGAAAAGATAATGTAATGTTCCAGGAATTAAAGTGAGAAAGTAAAGGTGCATGCCTCCATAATACTGAATGTTGGCTTTCCTGCGTGACATTTTTTGTCTGGAGCGGAGCAAACATATTGTTAAAGGATTGCTCTATCAAAATTTAAGACAATAAAAACAAAATAATAAGGGTGCGCAAAAAAAATATTTACTTCTCAGGCTCCTTGCTGGTGACCCAAAATCCTGCTGGTCAAAATTTTTTATTGCAGTTTGAGATGAACGACTTATTGTTTTGCATCTCGAGCAAAAGAGTGAAGTACAAGACAAATAATAAAGTTACGTAACTAACTTTTGGGTCTTACACCACTCAATATTTGCATAGTACTTTGTTTTTTGCTTCTTAAAAAGGAGAACATTTTATATGGAATAAAAATTTCCAAAAGAAGGACTTTTGAATTTTGAAAAAATACAGAATACAGAATACATTTAACGCAGGAAAAATGGAAAGTGGTTGGATCATGGCCAAAATTGGCATGCGCCCGATCTATGGTGTCTGCCCACCCTTCCTTTGAGGTTGGGACTGTTTTAGCTAGCAATTATACTCTGTACATGAGTGCACAAATTAAAGGATAATAAATCTCGCATGGTAGGAGGAAGCACATTTGCCAATCAATTCATCCACAGGAACTGTGGGATTTATTTGGATAGCTAGGCTACCTATGTGGATCAAAATTTGTTTGTTCACCTACCTGAATTTGTTCATGAAGAAATTTTTCTGATTTTAAGTTCTTTAAAATTTCTCTTGCTCCCTTTTTCCAATAAACACTTCCATGTTGCTGAAACACAATGTACAGGCTTAATTTACCTAATGCAAAAGCATTCTGAAATTACACAATTTTAATATAATTTTCATAGCTTTATGCAGAATAGAAAGTAACGTTCTTTGGCCGACATTGCAGCTTAACCTACTCTTAACTTTTATTTACTGAAATTAACAATTGTCTTTCAGTTTAATGCGTCCTTAGTATGGTATTACATTTAAGTTCACTTTTATCTTCCTGTGTAGGAATCATCGTTAACGGACACACAAAATAATCTTTTTTGTGGTTCAAGTAGGTGGGTAACCTTACATGAATGATGCTTCGCGTAATATAGATAGCCAGCCCTTTTAAAAACCTTGTTCAATGTCGGTCGTCACTTGCCACATGTCTAATGAAAATCAACAGCTGGCGACTTTGAAGTTAGCCCTAAAACTCTCCAAAACGGCAACTAGCAATATCGAATGAAAGAGGGACATCTTGGGAACTGTATGAGCTACAGAGAAACCGTTTGCGGCATTAACTTAGATTTACAAGGGCTATACGGCAGCTTATTTTGCAGTAATACTGCGAGTTAACGAAAATTGAGCAGATCCATAAATGCTTAAATTAGAAAAACTATACATTGTGCAAGATGTACTTGCAATGTAGCGAAGAGAAATGGCGAGTGCTTTCTAAGGTCTACAGCAAAGTGGCTACTGCTACCGGATTGACATTCAAGAGGGTTGCTGTATTCGTTGGTCGCTTCTATTCTCTGCTATTCGTTGGTACCATGCGAGCTTATCAAAATAGCGCAGCAAGCCAAGGAAAAATGACAGACACAAGTATAAGCCCCCCACCCCATCTCCAATGCATGCATCTTGACCAAAAGGCAAATTCTAAAAATAATTGTACACAAACAGGCAAAAGCCTCGCCTACATTTAAGTATAAAATGTAATACATAGTAAGCAAAAGTTAATTATTACTTCAATTATTCTTTTTATACATAACAGTGTAAACCATTTGGGTCAAAATTGCTGTCAAAACCATTGCGGGTCATAATTTTTTTTTATGTTTTATCTTGGTCCCACCCAATTCTTTACCGATTTTGACATTCCAAATATACCATTTTACCTAGCTCGAAATTATCATTTGGTGGTGCATATTTCATGCCTTTAGCTCAACTGCTGATAAGTTAACTGGCATAAACTTTTTAAAAAACAATACATAGGGTAGCTATGACAATCCCCTTACCCCAATGTACCTAGCTGTATGCATTGCAATAAATAATAATAATACAATAAAGTATTGGCAATATGTGTGTGCATATATATATATATATATATATATATATATATATTTTTTTTTTTTTGTACACTGCAAACTTATATCTTTATATGTCAAAGAAATTTGATCTGTTGAATAAAATAAATATTAATAATTAAAAGATAAAATGCCCGATTGCCTAATGCTTCAATTTTGAAATTCACAAACAAACTGTTTTCTTGAATCTGACCAATACCACTCCGAGCTTATCAGATTAAGCTGCAACTTACTTGGCCGTCTCCTGATAAGCCAGCGACTGTGGAGAAATCCAGTCCTGATACTCTCAGCTTCTCAAGAACAAGATCTAAACTTTTAATCCACATGAGTGGAGGACTTGTCACAACGCTAGTACCGTCTTGGATGTGAACGCCACCATGAGTTCTGAAGTTAAAGCTAATTGTTAATGCAAATATTATTACACATTAAGCCGTAAATGTGATATTTTCCCAGCATACACAGTGGAACAGAATTATCATGTAGCCACCCCAGAATTTGGTGGTAAAAACATAATTATTCACAAATTAGAAATTTAACGTTTAAGGTTCTCTGCTTTACATATTGTTTCCTCCTTCATTTTACGATATGGATAGTGAAACAGACATTAATGTAAAAACCAACTTGTTTTTTTACCGTTTTCTTTAAAAAAAAAAAATCCTAACACACAAAATAGTTTTAAACCATTCTTATTTTGGGTGCAAACAACCAATGTCTTAACATGCCCATCCTCTCATATCCTTCCTTCAGTTTTTTTCTTTAGTAAAAACCATTACCATCAATCATCTTCATCATCATGTCTAAAAAAAAAAATCTTACTCCTGATGAAGACAGCTGGATAGCTGCTGAAATATCAAAAGACCATTCTTGCCTCCCAAAGTGGTTGCGAATTTTAATTCTGTGTTTTATTAACTTTTTTTCAGGGTCGGCTACCTAGCTTTCCAGAAAATCTACTGTATGAACAAGTGCTTCTTAATTTTATAATGTTTTGTCATGTTCTTTTATTTTATTAACATTTTTTCAACATTTTTTTTTTATCATTTTTCAATTAAATCAACCATTTCGGGTTGGCCTGCTCCCTGTAACGCAGAGTAACCAGCATTTTGTTCCCTCCAATCAATGTTAAAAATTTGCTGGCTCAAAACTGGTATAGGAAGTATTAAAGTTCGAGTTCATCTCTAAACACGCAAAGCAAAACAATAGGAACCCCTTTTAGTGGATGTGGGAATCAATAACATTCACTATCAAATCCCAAAACATCCAGATAACCAGATCAAGAAAATCTACATTAATGAAAACGAGTTGTAATACAGCCAATGTTGTAAAATGGACACAACGGCCAGCAGGGCCACCATCCTGCACAAACAATGTGGAATGGCTGGTGATTACTCACAACAATCTCTTCTAATAATTACAGTATTGGATGATTGTGAACAGAATGATTCATGGCAATAAACTGAAAACTTCACACTTAATGGTTAAAACAATGCTTCAGGTATACTCAACTTAATATTAAACCCCCAGCTGAAGTTTTGTTGTTGTGCACGATTAAAATTAAAGAATTAGTGGTCATCATGGCTGAGCGGTGAGAGAGCTTAGCCTGGCTGCTGGAGGTAAGCGATCTGATCGAACCCCTGGAAAGGGGATCTTGGCAAAGTCCCAGCCAGGACTGCTGGCCAGGGTAGCGTGAGAGGTTACCATGCTCCTTCAGCGGCTATGGGAACTATTCTGGCCAATTCTGGACAATCTTTCAGCCCCTACGATGATCGGAGGTTTTCTGGATCGAATCCCCGGGTTGGCACCTCCCTTTACCAGATATTTCTTCTTCTCTAAAAGTCTGGTAATGTTGCAAAATGAGGCGGTTCAGCCATACAAGCATTAAATTGCTTCAGCTGACATAAGGCTAAAAAAAATTGAAACTCGGTTAAATATTGAAAAAGCTATTTAATTTCTACCAACAGTCTGAGGCAGGGATGAAGCTGTCGGTAGCCAAATCGCCAAAATGCTAACAATCTTCTCATTTGGCTAATAATTTTCGTTTCTAATTATCAAAAATTGCTAAGGATTTTAATAAAATTGTACACCTTTATTTAACGTTGTTACTTTAGTTGTTGTTTTTTTGTCTTCAAACGCTAAATACGAAAAAGAAAAAAAGATTTGCTGATGATATAATCTCAGCTCACAAGTTTTGACATCATTCTGACTTGACCATTAGGTGGCTGTGTTTTGTATATTCGATTGTCACTTCATTTTAACCCTGCGCGACACACCAGAACAACAAAATCTTCAACTTGCGTTCTATAAAATTGAAGACAACTGAAATTGATGTTTAAATGTTGTTCTTTTTAAAAGTTCAACAGAAATTTGAAAACATATAGGCTGAACATAAACTACATAATGTTTTGGATAGTTGGGGGGGAGGGGAGGTCCGAAAATATTGCATCTATGATTATTAGGGGTAAATTTAGTTGAGTGGTTTGGCTCACGAAAGTTGAATTTGGCTATTAAATTTAGCAGGCAATTAGCCAAATTGCTAAAATAAAACAATTGCCAGCAATCAGCAATGACTGCCTCTTGGCAACCCTCGTCACCTGCCATCAACTTCGTACAAACCCCTCATTATGTACACTAATGCCGACTCCATCTGCAACAAATCACCAGAACTCGAATCAGTTATCCACAGCACACAACCAACTGCGGTCTTCGTCACTGAAGCTAAGTGCAAACGCACCAACAATCATTCTGATGTTGCAGCTCTCTCCTTCTGTAACTACACTACTATTCACTTCCAGCTTGACGAGCAACCTCGAGGCATTATTGCTTTTGTGCGTAATGATGTGGAAGCTACGGTTAAGACACTGAATCCTCCAGTCAATGAAATACTAGCCCTCAACCTGCGGGTTGGCAAAATGAAACTCCTGCTAGTCTGCACTTACCGTTCCCCAAGCAGCACTGACCTAAACAACAGGAATCTCATTGAAGCCTTAAAGACTCTGACTGATACTACTTCCACCAACATTGTGATTGTTGGAGACTTCAATTTGCCTCAGACTAAATGGGAGAATGGGACTGGCACCTCCAACTCATCCATGGAGCAAGCATTTCTTGATTTTTTCACCAGCCGCAACTTAGCTCAACTTGTCCAAGAACCCACCAGATACAGAGGTAATCAAACTCCAAGACTGCTTGACCTCGTCCTGACTACAGAAACTGATAACCCCACACACCATGTCACTGTTAGTGATTTTCTGGGTCACAGTGACCATTGCTGGGTCAACATTTTTATGCAGTCAACTCCCACCAAGCGCCTAACTGCACCACCCAAGCTAAACTACAAAAAAGGAAACTTCGCAAGAATGCGCCATGATCTCCTACAAGCCAACCTTAAAACCAAAATGGAAGGACTGGATGTGGAAGAGGCCTGGACGCTCTTCCACACTACGGTCAAATCCACTGTTGTGCAAAACACCCCAGTTGTCAACCTTAAAGGGAAAAAATCGCAAACCCACCCATGGGTAAACAAAGATATCAAGACTGCTATCAACAACAAGCGCACTCTTTGGGACACCTTCAGGCGCTCTGGAAATGGGGACGACCGTGATAACTACAACATAGCCCGTAACCAAACTACAAAGGCCTTAAGGTCAGCCAGGGCAACTTACCAAAGAAAAATTGCGGATGCTGCAAAACACAGCTCGAAACAGTTCTGGTCCTTCGTTAACCGATCCAAGAAACAATCGTGCCCTGTCGGGGATTTACAAGGACCCACCAAAATTGTCAGTGACTCGAAACTTAAAGCCGAGCTGATGAATTCTTATTTCATATCCGTCTACACCACTAACCCAATTCCCTTCACCCTTCCAACACCGCCAGACGACTTACCCAGTCTAAATGACATTATTATCAGTGAAAATGACATCAACAACTTCTTTCAAAGCCTCAAGATTCATTCAGCACCAGGACCAGATGGGCTTCATCCCCTGATCCTTAAAGAGCTCGAAGACGTCATCAAAATTCCAGTTCTTTTAATTTTTCAGAAGTCCATCAGCGAAGGCAAACTACCATCTGGTTGGAAACAGGCCTTCATCACTCCTATACACAAATCCGGATCCAGAAGCAACCCTGCAAACTACCGCCCAATCAGCCTGACCAGTATCCTCTGCAAAGGACTGGAAAAAATCCTTTGCAGACGTATACTTGATCACCTGCTTTATAACAAGCTCCTTCACCTTAACCAGTATGGTGGATTGCCGGGTTATTCTACTGTACACAACCTTGTGCACTTTCTTGACCGAGTCACAGAATGGGTCGACGAGCATCTCCCAGTTGCAGCAGCCTACTTTGACCTAGCCAAGGCTTTTGATACTATTCATCATGACCTACTGATCGATAAAGTCGCCAAAAAATACATTGGGGGCAAAACCATCCAGTGGATTGCGGACTTCTTAACAGGAAGACAGCAATGCACCGTCATTGATGGCTTCATTTCCTCGTCCCAGAAGGTAGAGAGCGGAACTATTCAAGGATCAGTCTTTGGCCCATTACTTTTCATTATTTTTATCGATGACGTATCTGAAGTAGTGAAAAGCGACCACTGTGTTTTCCTCGATGACACAAAAATTTTCTCGGCAGTTACCAACCATGACCTAATGGACCTTTTGCAAAACGACATCCACAATTTCGCAAGCTGGGTTAACAAGATGAAAATGTCTCTGAATGCAGCCAAGTGTGCCATTGTCCCATTTGGTTCAGATCACTTAATCAACTTCTCCGTGTCACCAAGTGCTCCCCCCATCGCAATAAGCAACAGCCAAAAAGACCTTGGGATCATCGTTGAATCCCAGCTCTCATTCTCAACGCACATCAACTATGTGGTCTCCAAAGCATACAAGGCACTGGCAATCATTAAAAGAAACTTCCAGTTCCCCGATAGGATAACCTTCCTCCGGCTCTACGGCGCACTTGTACGCACTACTCTGGAATACGGCAACCAAGCCTGGTGGATTAGATATGAGGGTGATGCAGACAAAGTCGAGAGGGTACAACGACGTGCTACCAAAGTCGTCAACGGACTCCACGACTTACCTTACACAGAGCGCCTGAAGGTATTACGACTACCAACTCTGCTTTACAGGAGATCAAGAGGGGACTTGATCTTTACCTATAAGTGCTTACGTGATTCAAGCAACATTGCAGCAACCTGGTTCACACTCAGTGAGGGCCAACCCACCAGGAACAACGGGAAAAAGCTTTTCCAACGGCGATGTAACTCGCGGGTGCGCCAACTCTCCCTACCATTCCGGGTTTGTTCCCTATGGAACAGACTCCCTGCCGATGTTGTACAGGCACCTTCAGTCCTATGCTTCAAAAGACGCCTAGACGCCTACTTGCCTGGTGTCTTAGACCCGTACCACTACAAGAACTAGTAAACTCCTTCCCAACGCTAAAAGCTATTGAGCTTCCTGTTGGTGTAGATTCAAGTTCAAGCATTCTTTGGATCTCCTCGTAAATGCATAGTTTTTTCTTGCTCAAAATACGAAAAAAAAGGAACAAAAAAAATTGCATTGAATTTTTTTTCTATGAATTTTATTTCCTCTGGATTTTTTTCCTGGATTTTTCTTTTTTTTTTTCCTAGATTCGTTCGACTGTAATTTCGCTATTCCATTAATTTTTCTTGAGTAATCTTTCAAAAATTATGCATGTAACAAAAGTGGAAAATATGTACTTTTTGTATACACTTAATAATGTTGTAGTTTTACTTAGTTTGTATTTACCGGATTAAAATTGTTAATCCGTACCCATGCTTATTAGTACACAGCTTTTAATAATGACTCGGCTTCTCTTGATCTCCAGGACTCGTCTCCGAGTGAATGTGGGACGATCGATCAAATTTTTGCAGTTCCCGAATGACAGAGGGACAAGTGTCCCAGATTCAAACCAAACGATACAAAATTTGAGGGCTATCCATCCCAATTAAAAAAGAAAGAAAAATAAAACTTGGTGCCTATGTGTGTTACATCCATGTCAGTATACAGGGAGGCCCATAAAAAACGTTCCACCTGAAACTTTTATTATGTTCAAATTTTTTTCTAAGTTTCTGAAACGTTTTTGAAAAAAGTACAAATAGGGACCACTTTTCTGGATCCACAATTCAACCCTGATTCCAAAAAAGTGGGTCCTCATTTTCAGAATTAAAAAAAAAACAAAAACTTTTCATTCAGTGTAGCTATGATGCACTGTACCACGCTGATTAAAAATCCAAGACTGCACTGACTACCTCAAAATGTTTTCAAGTCAAATTTGGCCAACAAATACAGAAAATAGAAAACGAATTACATGTTCATCTTTTATCAGTCTGCATGTAAAAAAAAAATATATAATAAGCCGTTGTTAGCACACTTCAAATCGATTTCAAATGAAACCAGAATAGTTCTGAAATGCCCAAACACTTCCATATGTACAATTAAGTTAAACGTTAAGCAGCGGGCAGAATATTGAATTCAGGTGGGGAGGGGGACTAAGAGGGGCATCTGGCGGCGGCTCTGTAGCTAGTTCGATTTGCACTGTAAAGTGCGACTTGTGTACCAATTTTCTTGATTTTAACTCGATCTGCAAGTATTTCTTGCTCAATCCTTAGGGAGGGGGC
>JAHWFP010084475.1:0-10190 GCA_023313725.1 Lithobius niger
AGAAATTACTTATATTGAATTTTAACAATATGATAAAATTAAAAAAATTGTAATAAAACAATGGGCCGGGAATGTGGAATAGACGAAGGTGGAGTGGGGGACACGAATGCCTTAGCACCAAGGTTAGACCTGCCAGGGACACTTTGGTCCCCGATGGCAATGCCAGACGTGTAGGTTTTTCAGGGGAAGGATGGCCAAGGTGCAGACAAGGGAATGTTTAAATAGGCTAAGGAAGCGAAATATTTTTAAAATCGTTGTAAACTTGCTAAAATGTTTTGTTGATTTTAAAAAGTAAAACAACAAACATTTCTAGCTCAAAGAGCAAATGGTTAAATTTTCTACAGGATTAACTTCAACATGTCCACTTAAAGGTCAACAGAAACGGCTTTCCGTGCGAGTCAACCTAAATGGTGAAATATTTCATTTTCACCACTGTTGCTTTTGAAAGGTAGCACAACTTCTGTCAGCGTTGACAGGAATTGCTATATACTTTCAACGATTACGTGTCAATCATATATGACCTTCCATTTTTTTTTATTTATTGTATTTCCGTCACAAGGAAATAACACGGCTCGCTCCTTACATCACAAAATACACGAGCTCCACAATCGGAAAAGAACGTGTACATGTACAAGAATGCAGGCCACATTTTCATAATAACTTAATATTTACACAAGGAGCGAAGAGGTCAAAGAAAAAGAAAAAAAAAAAAAAAGGAGTATTGAACAGACGCACATCAAAATTTGCCAAAGGCAATCACAATGAAAGAGTCATTTTCCATTCCACGTAAAATCCCTGAGCTCAGCACCACCTGGTGGCCGGCCTGGCCTGTCACTACTACGTCATGTCCTCCATTCAAACACTTTCACAAACGAGTCGGTATTATTCATTTATGGGCCATGCATTACTAAACGGCGATGCCGGGAGCATTGCAAACGATGGCTTGTACTGCATGTACCCATCAAATATTCAGGCGACTCAGTGCAATCGTTAAATAAACAGGCGTGAGTCGAATATTTCACTCCATCGACAGGTCGGCCATGTTGATCCTGCGAATGGTATAACACGACACACGCGACAGAGACACGCTACTTATTGTGGCGCCACCTGTCCACTGGGCGTCGTCGTTCGTCGCCGCCGCCTCGGTAAATTGCACTGCAGCTGACAGGCAGGCAAGACAGGACGCCCGCTCGCTCCACCACCACACATTTCTTTTATCTGGCGATGACGGAAGTCGGGCGACGCAAAACCTTACGGGTATTTCCAGCCTTAGCCAGGTGTTGACAGTAAGTTATATGCTCATTACGTAGACACGCTGCCGTCACGCGATGTCATCTAACGTAGACGGCAAATTCGTTGTGCGTGATACAATCGCCGAACCTCCTTGGTCACATACTCCTGGACACATAACACAGATCGTTGACTGTAGAAGTTTGTAGCAGCAGGTTCTAGCTTAAAAAAAAAATGTCATTAAAGTAAATGACGTAACACGTCACAACCCCCTACTTTGACAATTATTATCTTCAATTAGGCCTGGACTGGAAAAAAAATACATTGTGATAATAAAAAATATCAATCATCTATCCACTGACGGTACGTGGATACATAGTCACCGGACTATGAGGCACCCGAATTTGGACACCGGATAAATAGCCACTCGGACAAATATGCACCAATGTATGTGCCCTCAAATTGGGGGACGAAGGGGAAAAAAAGTTTGCAATAAAATGTTCGTATCCTTCAAAACTGCTAAAGATTTATTTGTTAGTCACAGCGAGCACGGTAGCGCGACCAAGGCAGCGTAATTTGAAACATTAATTCACCACGAAATATTTTTTTTTTAAATGCGAAAATCCAACGGTCCCAGTGTCCCATATTTAACGATACAGGATTTGAGGGCAATTCATCCCAATCTGAAAAAAAAAAATCAATTTTTTTTAGTTTGGTGCGTATTTGTCCAGTGTCTATATGTCTGAGTGCCTATTTGACAGGGTACGTATTTGTCTAGTGCCTAAATTGGGGTGCCTATGCGTCCGGTGCCTAATTATACGGCACCTGTGTGTCTTACATCTTCTATTGCCATAAAATTTAGGAGGGGGGGGGGGAGGGTGTTGTTGGTGGAAGTTGAAGTTCAAAACCTTTTAAATTTATAAATTCGAGTGATCTGGCTTTAAAAGGTTGTTCGTATTTACATCTGTTGCTTTCTTTAATAAAGCAACATTATTTTTAGCTGCAGAAATGCGTCAGAGCGTAGGGTTGGAATTTTTCGACCTAGAGATGCCCGAAGGGAGATTTTTTTTGTTTTGTTAAATAATAGGCGTAATCGTGCAAAGCAACGAAGTCGTATCATTATGGTTCCTCTATTACATTCCTCAGCGGAATCAGGATTTAATATTTAAGCCACTAGCACGGTATCTCATCAGGTTAACTCAAATATTTTGCTATGGAAAACATGAACACGTTAATTGTGAACGTCCTGCCTGGCTCAAAGACAGGATAGAACACCGGTTCAGGATTAGCAGTAATAACAAAGGAGCCAAATGATGTCATTCCAAAACCCCATACGGGTAACGGGACCCATCAAGTTTTGGCCATAGAAAGTAGTGATATCAGAGGCAAAATGGCTGCCATCAAGTTTGTGGTCCGAACCGTGATCACTCAAGCTTAACTGACAAGCAAATAGACTATTTTATCGTTAATAGCTGCCAATTTCGGGGCCTACTGGCCTCGAAATTAGGAACGTAGCTTAGTTGGTTTAAAACTATACGGGTTTAGCTGAAACACGGGGTGTTTCATTTTACCCATTGAGTACGAACTGTTTTAGATGAAAGTTTGAAATACAAAATACGTGCACGAAGAATTGTTATGTACCGTAGCAAAGACTAAAGGAGAAATTTTTCACAATGGCAGTAGAGTAACCTTTAATTTTTATTTTTATATTTTTATTTATGCATTTTTTTTTTTACGTTGTTGCAGAAATAAGTAGAGAGAAGCCTCAAACAAATGGGTGGGCCCTATTGGAAGGTGGTAAACAAAGGGATGCATCGAATAATGGAATATGCTTACAGCTCTAAGTACACGTATAATCAATCTCTGACGGTTGTCGTAGTTTGGGTCACGGCCCCTGGGATCCCGGGCGGCGTGCAGGCGGCCACAGGGCTACCAAACTTGATCCGTATTCATTTTTCACCACGTGATCGAGAATTATCAATGAAAAACGGAAGTGGCCAAGCGGGAAAGTCGCCGTGTTTTTTTGGCCGCGACGACCACTGGCCGCTCAGTGCGCGGGAGCCTTTAACTAGTCCCACTATCTTGGCAGGAGCTATGCATTCTTAGCGTCACCCCACCCGCCGCCGTCTAGTTGACCCAGCGGGGTAAACTGCCGATCACTGTATTAATAATTCAGACAACTATCAAAGCAAAGTTCAACCAAGCCCCCTATTCACTCGCTCCGAAGTCTAGCCACGGTATTGTCCAGAGTACTCGCGATTAAAACGTGGTGCGCCATCTGGGCACAAACTGTTATCTCCAACTACTTCCGCAAAAATATCCAAGATGGTGGCGACGTGTGACCACCAAGACTAGGTCTTAGTCGCTTGACGGCCACAGACCAGTACAACACGAAACAGTTCGTCTAAATTATCTTCTTTATCATTTTTAAAGAATTGCATTTTTATTTTTGTCCACGCGTGCCCCGCTAAAATTTACGCGATTTCTAAAACTGAAATTGTAATGAAGTTAGCCGCTAGTTGAGTTTCGTTATTCCGTAACTCGCTTTCCATAGTCGAAACCGAAACTGCATACAACGACGCCGCAGTAATGACGCTAGAGCTGTAGTCTCAGTCACTTCCGCTGTTGTCGGCGTGGTACACTCTCGTGGCGAATTTGAGAAACTAGAGAATTCTGGCCCGAGTTTTGTACGCGTTGCTAGAGAGGTAAGTGTAGCAAGTGGGTTATCCCGTAACGAAGTGTAGTTATTGATCCAAGGCTAAACAACATTGTGGCCTAAAAATTACCCAAAACTTTGTGCAAATAGTGCATTTTTTTGGCACTTTTTAGGCCCTAGTTTTGTAGTTTTGTTGCGCTAATGAAGTAACGATTACCAAAGTTTTATCTTTCCACTGTCTTGAATCGTGGCAATCTTACCACTGATCTTTAGAGCGCATATAATTTTCACCCCAGTATACAGGGTGGACCACAAAAAACTGGCGACCCAAAATTTTCCAAGTCCAACTCTTCTAGTTAGCACCCCTCAGAACCAGGAGAGGACAGAAATCAAATCTAACGAAACTGGGAAGATATCTTTCTGTCCTCTCCCGGTTCTGAGGGGTGCTAACTAGAAAGGTTAGACTTCCCTGTGTACAGGAGTAGGTTCACATTCAGGGCTACAGGTAGAATAATGCTTACGCCCACCCTTCCACCCCACTGATAATTTTTAATTCACCTTCCGCCCACCCTCCCTCCATCCGGAAAAAAGAATGTCAGAAGCAAAAAAAAAATATAAAAAGTTTAATTATTAGTTAGAACTAGGACGGTATCTGATCGCCTTTCAACCTCTAACTTTCGTTCTTGATTAATGAAAACATTCTCGGCAAATGCTTTTGCAGTAGTTCGTCTTGCGACGGTCCAAGAATTTCACCTCTATAATGCCCTCCCCCCCCCCTCTTTATCCTGGTTTAGAGGGAGAGGGGCAGCTACCGTTCTGTCCTACCCCTTCACCAACTACGACTCGGTCCTCTTCACATTTCCAAAATGTCTTCCGCACCCAAGATACAGCACACCATTACAGGATTTAAGCCGGCCAGAAAATGGATGAAAACTTATTGCGAGCGCCAATTCCTTTGATCCAAAACAAATTCCTCGAATATTTAGAACTCCTTGCGCGAACCCGTGCAGCGTACAAACCGCCTGGGGAGTTAATGGCTTCGTCACCATGGACGTAACCAAACGAGCGCGTGCATCTAAAGCAACAACAAGCACGAGGTAGTGGATTACACACGTGAACACAACTCAGAAGCCATAGTAACGGGTCCACTCCGCACGCAAGACGTGGGATGGCGGGGGAAAGTGGGGGAGGGGAGGCGGGGGCGCGGGATGGAAGGGGGGGGGAAGCTTGGCCCTATTGACAGTAGTCATGGCAACGACGATGCCATTGCGAAGCAACCAATCCAATCTGCGCAGAAAATCGACAAAAATGTTACATGGGTCTTTTGTGATCGGTATGAAGATTCACCCAAGATGCACGCCTAAGGTTTATTTTCCCCTGAATAATCAAAGTTTCGGTTTGCGCTGGAGGACTGGGTAAATAGTCGAGGGGGAAAGAATGTTTATAAAGATCCAAAATATGATATATGAATAGCTTTTTGATAAGTTTTACGTAGGCAGCAAGCAAATAGACCCCATTTCCGTTTTGTTAATATTTTTTCTGCACGTTCTTTGGTGACTGCGTCGGCCAGTGTGTAACAAGACCCGGCTGGATAGACACCAATTCACCTTGGACGATTCACCAACCTAAATAATTCACTTTAAACAATTCATCTTAAACGATTCTTTAACAACGGTTCACCTTTTATTTATCATACGCGGCTATGATAAACGAAAGGTGGACCATTTTTAATGGCCGCGTGTGAAGGGCCCGCGCATTCTATAACCGTTTTAGATTGTAATCATCACTCCAGCAAACCTAAAAAAATTGTATCGCCGTTCCTATTCAATATTTTTCGACGAAACTTGGCCAGATAATAGTAAGCAAGGGAGGCATATTTATACCAAAAATTATGCAATTCTGTGCAGGAGTAGAAGTAGGGAGCCACACGTAAATTTGAAAATTGTTCACTTGTTGTTGTTGTTGTTGTTGTTCTTGTGTGGCACCGTTTCAGAAAAAACTTACTGCACCTACCTAAAATCTGAAACATGGTCTAACCCAACAATTTCCTTGACCTTCACCCTCAAAGAGACCCCTTTTTTCAATTGGTCGAGCCATTCCGCAGTTACGGGTCCCTAAACGATCAGTTTTATTGATCTACGTTGTTTTAAACATTGTAATTAGGGGACAATGCCAATGAGCAAACGCCAGGTCCATTCTTCGTGCACGTATTTTTTGCTAAACAGTTGATGGTTGATACGTAAAATGAAAGAATCCTTGTTCCAGCTAAACGTATATGGCGATAAAACGATAGAATGGCGTATTTATTTCTGTAGTGCCAGCTTTCATAGCTGAGCAGTATTGTTTCAAAGTGGGCAGCAACAATCACTGCACGTGCGAGCGTTCACACTTCTGCAAATGAAAAAAAATGCTGCAATTCACCAGCGCCAAGTTAGGCAACAAACATCATATCACTTCAGTGGCGGAGCACATAAACCATTGTAGCGCGACGCCATAACCATAAAAAAAGGGTACACGGATTACAAACTAAAACGTCAAGCGGGCTGCAAAAAAAAAAGGGTTATATTGTTGAAGTTTCACTTTACTTGTTAAAATGTATATACATGGATAAAAATTGACGATTTTTTTTTATTGAAATAAGGAAATGTGTAATTGAGACAACTGCATCTGTTTTAAGTGCTTTAAGTGCTTTATCACTTGTTAAAAGCACTTAAAAAGATGCAATCTTCTCAATTATGTATACATTTGTTTATTACAACTAAAAATCATCAATTTTTATCCGTGTAAATTTTAACAAGTAAAGTGAAGCTTCAATTATATAACCTTTAATATTATTTATTATTATAAAGCTTTAATTATATATTAATGGAAATGGAACGGATATTTCAAACACATAACAATGAAAATAGAAAACTGCGAGAAACATAACTCCAAGTACTTGCAAAATTACCTACAGTATCCATTATCAATAAATATTGGCAAAATAAATACTACAAAATAGATTCTTCACGAGAAAACATGGAGAAGAGGTGGGATACCGCACATCATAGGAAAAACACGTTCTTAGATCAGGGGACTTAGCCTCGACATCATCGTTTTCAAATCGCATGCGGTTTTATCAAAAGTCGCGTTCGATAGAACGGGCGCCAGCAATGATTTTGGCGCTCTTTTTGTAAAACCTCATGAGATTTGAAAGCGCAACTCGAGACTAGCGCCCCAGATCGTACACTCTGAAGACGATGTGTACTGGCAGTACACAGCCTGTGTACCAAGAGGAGAGTGTCACAGCTTGTGTACCACCAGTGCACAAATTGTGTACTCTCAGTACACGGTTCGTGTGGAGGCTGAGAAAGTACACATTGATGTGTGCTGCCAGTACACATCGTTTTCACAGTGTAAGTACACGCTCGTATGAGTAATTAACATTTGGATTAATAACCACATCTAGTTAATTGTTACGATACCAACCAATTCGGGGAACCTGTTACATGGATTCACTAAATGAAATGAATGAATTGCGCACGGCAATGTCATGGGGATTACAAGCTTTAAATTTGAGGGAGGAGCCGAGGGTGGATTGCGGGTGTGTGTTTGGTTCATAGAAAGTTTCGTTAAAAAACCATGTAAGATTTTGTACGCCCCGTACAATCCCGTCTTCGATCCCGTCTACAATCCCGTCTTCGTCAGCGCCATTGCAAAAGATGGTAATTTCAAGTAAATAAGGCGCTCTCTGCAACAGATTTGATGTAAATTAAGACTTTCTTTTAGTAACTTCGACTTCGGACATTCGCTATATGCCTCTTTATCCTTAGGGAAAAATGGTTTCCAGAATGGGACCCAGTACTCTAAGAATCGCCGAACCAACGATTTGGATAATGTCATGAGCACCTAGGATTGCTTTTGGAAACAGTATACAGGATTAGTTGGGATGAAAAGGGCCCTGTGGTGTCGAGGCTGTGTGACGCTGGCCTCCGCACTTAATGTGCCAGGCTTCTAAATAGTTGGGCTGGTTAGGGCTACTTATGGGCTAACTGAAATTTCTTAAATATCTTTTTTTAATAACGGGAGATATCAAAGAAAAAAGAACTGGGGGCCTGCTTCACATCAGCCCCCACAACTAATGGGCCATATTTCTAATTAAGTGGGCTGGTTGGGACTAGTCATGGGTTAAATGGGCCAATGAAAATTTCTCGAAAATATTAATACGCAAATGAGATATGAATATTTAAATTTTATGTACAATTTAAAATAGAATGGGGTAGCTTTCTAATTAAATGGGCTAGTTGGGGCTAGTCATGAGCTAAATGGGCCAAGGAAACTTTTTCGAAAATGTTAATATGCAAATTGAGATGGGAATATTTAAATTTTATGCAAAATTAAAAAAAGAAAGGGGCAAGCTTTCTAATTAAGTTGGCTGGATGTGGCTAGTCATGGGCTAAATGGCCAATGAAAATTTCTAAGTCGAATTAAAAGTAGCCAACTTCTAAAGAGGTCTTTCAACGCTTAACCGTTGGTTTAATGACGAAAGTGTTAGCGATGTCATCATAGAGGTGTGCTCTTAAGCCGTTTGTAGAAAATATGGCGGTGGCCCGTCTTTCGGAGAAAGGTGGGTCGAGGGTTGGTTTACAGGCTACTATATGTTGATGAGAGTGCACTGAATGTATGATTAAAAACAACACCGGATGCACTCGCAGAAAAAACGTATCTAACATTTTGGCACCAAATAAAAACTTACACACATTTGCGATGCCGTTATCAGGGAATCAAAAAAAAAAAAAAAAAAAACTCACATTGTCACAGGGTCAACCAAACAAGCAGTTATCTGTCACCCAATATTAGTGCTGTCATTCTAATGCCAAATAAAAACGTTAAAATTACTAAAAAGGCAACCTACAAAATGTCATACATCATTCCCTACACCTATGCTGCCCTTCCTGCGCCTTGTAGTTTCTTTTTGGCCCCCTCCCCCCCTCCCTATAGGCCTTACTGCCTGCCCTACTCTCAGCTGGCTTTGCCTAGCCTCACTTTCATTTCCCAGCTCCAATATGGCCGTGCAACACAGCCCACCCACTTACTGTGTAAATCCATCTAATATACCCCGTTTTTATATTACAAACTGTTCACCCATGTTTGCATTTGATGTATGACTTTTTGTAGGTTGCCTTTTACTTACGTTAAGAAAACAATTTTCCCTGTAGTACCAGATGACGGACTGATTTTTAAATGCCGGCATTCGATGGTTTGTCTTCGATTGCACAACTCCAAAATAGACGCCATGTTGGATTTTGAATTCTCGCTGCAAGTAGTCTATTCGCTGCTAGAAGCTGTTCTTTGAGCGAGAATAGCAAATTTTGGGAATAATGTGAAATGACAGCAATGTTGTATGTTTGGCTCTCGGCACGAGGAAAGCGGATGATATCCTATTTATTACCCGGTTTTTGCCTCTCAGTCCGACGAGTATTGTTGGCTGCGTTTGTCCGCGCTCGGTGAATATCTGCTCGCGCTCGGTGATTATTGCAGGCGGAGCCATATTTTTGGTTCCTTTTTTTGCGTTGGCAAAACAAGTTATGGAGTTTAAGGATCTCTTTGAATTATCGAGTAACCATGGTGAAAACAATACAGACAATATTGGTTTATCAGGAGAAGCAGCAGAAGATGCTGCTAACAAAGACGATGGTATTAATAAAGAACAGTTAAGAGACATGTTTTCTGGTGGAACGATTAATTTTAATGAAGGTTGCGACGTTATTTTCAATTTTAAGCAGGCTATGAAATGATTTAATTAGCATTTTTAAAGTCTTAAAACGCATAATGTACTCGTTAATTTACTGTGGTTCGTGACATTTAAACAAATACTAGCTGAATATTTTTTATTATTTTTTTTATATTTTGGTTTGTTTCATTAATACCATTCCAATTGCCAGTGTATAATTCACGAACTCGTTAATTTGCTGTGGTTGCTGACAGTTAAATAAAGAATTATTTCTTGACTTTTTTTTTAAATTTATGTAATGCCGGTCTATAATAATCATGAATGCATCCGCCATTTTAGTGCGGAGAGCCAATCCGCCATTTTGTGTTGAGAGCCAATCCGCCATTTTGTGCTGAGAGCCAATCTGCCATTTTGTGCTGAGAGCCAATCCGCCATTTTGTGCTGAGAGCCAATCCGCCATTTTAGTGCTGAGAGCCAATCTGCCATTTTAGTGCTGAGAGCCAATCCGCCATTTTGTGCTGAGAGCCAATCCGCCATTTTGTGTTGAGAGCCAATCCGCCATTTTGTGCTGAGAGCCAATCCGCCATTTTG
>JAHWFP010084477.1:0-11957 GCA_023313725.1 Lithobius niger
TTTCAATATTTCTCCATTTATTAACCAACCAATTCGGTTCACACATCAACTCAAACTGAAGTCCTAAAATGTTTCGGCGGAAGTCACGTTGCCTACGGGTTCACTACACGTGGAGTGTTTGTTTGAACCAGACGCAATTTAATTATGATTTAATTTTTATGCGTTGTTGACGTCAGTGACCCTCTTGTCTGTTGAAATTTTAATTACGTCCCCCCCCCCCCTACTTCTCTTCAAATACGCGGAGCACACAACGCGATAAGATGAGCCAGTTTCTAGTTTCTAGATTAATAACTTATGTTTGCTCTATTCTAAAATTCTTTCGAGGTGTAGCTAACAATAATTACGGAAGCCTGTTTACAGGAATTGTCAACGCAGGGCAAAATGAGAACCCGTCGTATACCTAACAGGCATTTTTCTCACTTGTACACATAAGCACTTGTTCCTAAGATTGCCAGAAGAAAAGAAAAAATATTTAAATAATATTTCTATATTATATTAACTTTATGTTAATATTAACTTAAAGTGAATATTAACTTTATGTTAATATTCAACAGTATTTGACGAAATCGTGCGAAACAGTGTTGTTTATTCCAATTTAAACTGTCGACTTCGGGCTGAGCGATGCCGGAGTTAACGCAGGCGACGATGTAGTCTGTAGCAGGAGAGAGGACCTTGTGTAATTCCCTACCAGGCTGCCTACCCGAGTAGTATGAATCTTCTAGGTCAGGGACGGCACGACACAAAAAAATTTTATCCCGGCAAAACTTTTTAAAAACAACCGCGGTAATCGATAATCTCTCGATAAAACAAATTTTGAGGTTGGAATAAACATTTTAATTTTGTTAATTAAAAAAAAAACTGTGGCTGAAGCCTAAAGTGCAACCTTCACGAATGTGAATTGTGTGGCACTTAGCAGAAGACACTTGGCATTGTCCATTACTTCCTCACCATACAATTTCCCAGTCGTGATGATTAAATATTTTTTGCATTAAACTCTCTCCCCAATCAGCTAAAGATGCTTGCAACAGTATTTCACACTTGGTTGGAGAGCCCTTGTTATTCCGCATGCAACGCCGCAAACCGCTTGTCTCTAGCTATTATGGTTTCCGAGATGTGAAAAATTTAAGCAGTGGGGTTTGCAGCATAATTCGATAAATCAGAAAACGTGCGCTACGATAATTGACGAATTATTTTATCGCGATATCATCAAATTATCGATTAACGTGCCACTCCTATTCCAGGTTAAGGTTTGGTAGTTCAAAAGGCCAAAATCACCCCCAAAAAGGGCCTATATATGATTACGCCTGCACTGGGGCCCTAAGTTATCTACATTCGCCCCTGTTTGAAAACATGGAATATGTAAAAAAGAGAAGCTCAACGTGCACAATGTCAACACAATCCGACGTTTCGAGCTGACCCTAGCTCGTTATCAAGGGAACAGAAAACACAATACACTTCAAATTGCATAAAGATGCAAATGGACGACCGAAGTTACGTTTAACTTCGATTATGAGCGGCTTAAAAACAAGGTTAAGGCCTACTTACGAAATATAAAATCGGGCTCAGTGTAGTTACGCCAAATAGAGGAAAACATCGTAAACAACGTAAAAGTAAACAGTGCAAATCCAAAATCGAAATGGCAAATCGAAAAAATTGAAGTCAAAACCGTAAATCGAAATTATTTCGGAGAATCGTTATGAGGAAAGAAAACAAAAAATTTTCAAACATTTCACACCGAATGCCACTCGAATTTTTATGAAATCGTTAAGTTGTACGTTTTAGCACTCAACTCCTTTCCAACAAATTTTTTTCTTTGACCTTTTGTCTCAGGGAAATTAAATTTGCTATGAAGTTTCGTGCTAAAACACACAAATATCGATTTTATATTAGCATTCCGAGGGAACGGAGCCGGGGGTATTACGGCTGAAAATTTCTGTTGCTGTAAATCGCCTTAAAAAGCCTTCGTTCTTGCATATGTAAACGCACTTGGCCATATTTCATGTATGATTATTTCATTTTTACTGAAATTGAAGATGTCATTATAATTCTATGATGGAAAATGGAACTACCGAGCCTGTGAAAGGATGGAAAAGGTCTAGAATTTGGTATGTCACCCCATTCAAATCTTTATGCACTGCTAGTTACGGCGATAGGTTGTGAAAGATAAGGTCTTTAGCCAGTGGAGGGGAAAATAATGTCTCTGTAGATGGTGAAACAACACTAGAAGCGTAGTTTCAGACAAAGAGAACTGATCCTACCTCATACCTCATGATGCCTGTTATACAAAAGTTTTGATTTATATCATAACCACTTAAACTGATCCTTCATTACTTAATTTGTAACCCTTTTGCAGGACAGTTTGGTTTAAAAACAACATCTACGTTTATTGCTAAACACCAGTGTCACGGCGCATCGCGAGCTTTGTGAAGTAGCCTTGGGGACCCCAACCCTTTGGTCCCTTTGGTCCTGCATAACCCTTTGTACAACTGTGTGGCTTAAAACCAACTTCTACGTGGCGGGTTAAACACAGGTCCCACGGCACACTGCCAGCTTTGTGAGGGACCCCAGGGAACCCTGAGCAAGGCGAGCATTAACAGCCCAGTGGTCGGCTTCCTCATCGCTAAACCAAATGAATGCCGGTTCGAATTCGGCAAACCGACCTATAGTTGACGTACGGTACTTAAAAAAAAAGTAATAAAATACATTCGTCCCTTAAAGGAGGGTTGCCACCAGATGAAATTTTTCAGCATCTAGCGCCATCTAGCGATATCTAGTTCTCTCTAGCGCTTGCTAGCTTCTGGCAAAGGAATGTACAAAGAATTACCTTTTAAAACAACAAACAAGCCACGTGCCTCCTTAATTACTGAGTAAGAATTTGGTACGCCCTCGTGCACCTATGAGTAAGCTGTAAAGGTTAACGATATTACTGTCACGAGATGGCGCCACGGTAGGATATAAAGAATTTACCGTGGCGCCATCTGGTGGCAGTAATATCATTAATTTCTACAGGTTGCTCCCGGGTCCACGAGGACGTACCAGTTTTTCGCTAAAAAAAATTAAAAAGGGTTGTTCATAAGCAGCTTATCTTATACAAGGGCTTCTCTCAACAAACCCTCTACCTGGTGGAGAAATGTATTCGAACCACGGCAAATCCATGGGATTTTTTTCAAATATTTACAGTAAATTCTTTTATTTAGTTATCAAGGAGCACACGACAGTTCCTGTTACTCCAATTCGTGTACTATTTGTCGAAATTGTGCTCGTAATTCTCACTGCTAATTTCGAGGTTCGTTTCAAGTTTTTGTGAGAACCACTCAGTTTCTACTGACGCCATTGACCAAGTGACCAAAATTCTTGCCTAGCCCTACTTTCCACAGTTTTTTTCCTTTCACACAAGCCTCAAATCGAGCGTCACACATCGGAAACAGATTCTTAACATACATGAAAAAAAAAATAATAAAAAAATACTAGAATGCTGTATTGACAAAATTCGAGGTTCGATTCACCTTTTAGAATCGCACACAGGCTTATGTCGGTTATTAAAAAATCAAGAAAATCTGCTGATTGTCCACTTTCAACGTTGTTTTGTTTTAATTTGGTGACTTACATGGCATAGACAAAGCCACAGATGTGCTGGCTATATGTATGGAAAAACAACAACAAAAAAATCAAAACTACTCTTCTGTCAAATTTGAGGTTTCTATTGACCTTTTTAAAATGGCTCACAACCATATTTTGGGCTCGTTCGTTTTAATCTGGGCTTTAGGAGGGAAGGAAAAGAAAGCTGGCACACTAACTCCTCCTGTCGGAATGTAAAAAATTGTTGAGAGTTGTCGTTGTGTTAAAAGGTATTTCTTTGCGCATTCCTTTGCTGGTTGCGAGTAAGTGCTAGAGAGAACTAGATATGGCGCTAGATATGGCGCTAGATATAGCGCTAGATATGGCGCTAGATCCTGCAAACTTTCGTTTGGCGACAACCTGCCTTTAAAGTGTTAATGGTAAATATTTCTAGAATCATGCAGGGATAAGCTCCGTCATAAACTATGATAATTTCTATTACAGGTTTCACGAGGGCCGATTTGCCGCTGAGCATAACTGGATTGTACCCAATTTCACGGCAGCTTTCAACAAATCCCTGCAAGAGAGCGTTGTCCTTCAGAGTGATTCGTTTTACTCCCACAAACCCGGCTACCGAATGCATCTCCTCCTGTATCCGAATTACAAGAAGTCCAACTTCACAGGACTTTTCCTCGGTCTCGAACCGGGCGAGTACGACGAGATTGTCCCTTGGCCCTTCCGGCACGACTTCCGGCTCGACATCATCAGTCATCGCCCAAACGTTTTCAACGACGCCGCGACAGTCCGACTTTCCCTCTCCAACTGCGGCGAACCCGCGTTTCGAAGACCCAAGTCAAGCCATGGAAACCCACGGTGCGGCTTTCGGGAGTTCATTAGCCACGAGAAGCTGAGGCGACTGCTGGGTGCTTACGTCATCAATGATAGCCTCGTCGTCAGAATCACCATAATGATAGGGCAATAAAAAAAAAATACGTCGATACACGGAGAATTATATTACACTCTTTTTTTTTCTTTTGAGGTCATGAAACGAATGACAATAATACAAAAAAAAAAATTGGAGAACAGACTTTAGCCAATTGCGGGCTGAATTTAGAAGTTTGCTGACAGAATTATGCAATTTGGGCTGTTTGTATGACCAAGCCCAGTAATGATGACGAGAATGGTGAGGTTTGGGAAGATGAACTTTGGATAAGGCTGGTGCACGTTTGGAAAAGTCATCGCTTTTTTTGTTAATACTGAAAGGTACTCAATGTATTACGTACAGAAATGCAGAATATTTCGTGTAGAAGCAAATACGTAAATTAAGAAGTCTAAACCAGTAAGTGGAAAATGTTCGACCGAAGTATTACGTCATAGCAAATTTGAGCAAAGACGGCATTAAAGACAGCACGACAGAACATTGCATGTTTTGTTTTAATTTTTACATTAAATACTGTTCCAAAATGCAGAAAAGTGAAAAAGTGACATCATAACTTTTGGGGTGCCACTAAAATTAGTCTTTTTCTTTTATGAAGGTGACGAAAACGGCCACACTGTGCATATACTTAATTTACAATGCCAAGATTGAGTAGGTTAACATTTTTGTATATTTTAAAAATAAAATAATTACAATGAGTAACTTTGTTGGGTTGTACCTTAGGTTACAGTCGAATGGTTAAAAACCAGTGCACATTTTTTATGCACAGTCTTACAAAATAGTCATCGTTATTAGGAGGTATTGTACGATAACAATTGTTTCCATTATAGTATAAGATATGCGGCATAAGATAACTTAAACCATGCGCAATGGCTGTTTGCCGTGACGTCACCATGAGTTAGCTAATGGCGAACGAGAATAACGGCTGTTTGGCCGACTGATTGGACTAGCCCAGTCATATGATATGCACGTCACAGCAAACAGCCATGGCGCGTGGTATAGTAGCATCAAACCTTGCGCAACTACCAACGCAGTATATATATATATATATATATATATATATACCAAGAGCCTTTCCTAATGAATTAATGGACATACACAATACAGTGAAGTGGCAAAATTTTATTCCAGTGACCATTCTGTATTTCTTACAAACAGAATAAATCAAGAATAACTACTGTAGAGTCAGTGGCACATCCAGAAATTTTATTTGGAGGGGGCAAAGAAAATGTGAAATGGGTCCGAAACTAACGCATTTTTCATGCTTTTAAGAAGCTCAATTTGAAAATTTTTCTTAATGGCAGCAAATTCCATATTTGTTTAGCTTCTATGTAAATAATGTTTCGCCGGGGGGGGGGGGGGTGAAGAGAGGTAACACTGGGCTCGGGAACGAATTTGGGTTGGTGAGAGCACTTGAATATAAACCAACGTTACGTAACCTACTTGAGACGGGAAAAAAGACCCTCTGATGTCAGTACAAAAAAAATCGAGGTTCTTGTAATTGTTCAGTTTTACTGTTAAATATCGGGTCTTGGCAGGGGCCACTGTCCCCCTTTGCCCCCCTCTGGGTACGCCACTGCGTAGAGTTGAAACTTCACTACCGACATTAATAAGTAATGCAGTTATTCTCCAGTAAGAATTCAGTTTTATGGGACCCCTTCACACATGTACAACTAAGAATGTATTATAATCTAACTGAATTCCGTCATGCGCTACCCAAATGCTCATACAAGTATCATCTACAAATTATTCTCCCCCTATCACCTGACGTATATGTAATCACTACGGCACAATAGTCATTATTTAAAAACCTGTGCAGTGTGCAGAAATCTGCGTAATAAACTACATAATCAGCTACTTATTGTGTGCGCGGCGCATCTTGAGTCATGGAAGTATTTTACGAGCGACTACGTCTTCCTGGAGGGGAAGGCCGCCATTGTTTTTGTAACCATCTTGGATATCAACAAGGCACTCTGCTGCCAAAAAACGTACAATCGATTGTCTGTATTCGTTCTGCGGCGAACTCAAGATAGGCCGCGTAACAATAGTAAAAATATGGCTTGAAGATGAGGGCAAATGAAATTCGTCGGGGAAGGAGTAGACTCTATACGTCACTTGAGACTACACACTCATCAGTGTTATGAACTGTACAATAATCCCAGATTCTGTCTATCATTTTACTGTCACCTACGTAATCAACTACACAGAAAGAAACAAGCATATGAAAGCAAACAATGTCAATTTTTGGTAGAGAGAGGTGGAGAAAATTATCAAGTTATTCTGTACCCCTTTATTTCTCAAATTTTGAGTAATTCGGATGTTTTAACTATTTCAGAGATGCTTTAGTTAGATTGTTGCGACTGAAAAGGTAAGCGTTAACACTTTAATCCACCCAAAACCAAAACTGGTAGAAAAACCCGCCAAGTTTCCAAAAAACGGTCGGCCTTTGAAGGTAGTGATATCATTCCGCCAGGGAAAGGCCGCCAAGGTTAATCCTATTAGCCAAGTTAATCGCACATACTAATAGTTCGAAAGTTAAATGAAAACTAGAAGATTGCTACTAGCGGTAGCAATCTTCAAGTTTTCATTTAACATCCAAAGTATTATTCGGTGCGATTAACTTCGCTAATAGGATTAACCTTGGCGGCCTTTCCCTGGTGGAATGATATCACTACCTTCAAAGGCCGACCGTTTTTGGGAACTTATCGGGTTTTTCTACTAATTTTGGTTTTGGGTGGATATCACAACTTTCATAGGACTGTGAACGCACATAAGATTACACCGTTTGTTTAAGATACTTCAATCCATTTTTGCACACACTGGCTAACATCGCTGATTTCGTTCGCTTCGCTCACTCAATCAGCGCATCCCCTTCAGTTGTTTTGTTTATCCCTGCACCTTCCCCTTAATTTTTGAAGGTTTCGTTCACATTTAGTCATGCAGAAACCCCCGAAGGTCGTTGTTACTAAAACAGCAGAACGCGAAGCATTTTATTTTTGGGTTAGTAACAAATAACCCATTAGCTCGTGTATGCTCGTATTGTTGCGTAACCATTAAACAAACTGCTACAAGCTAAATAATGAATAAATCACAAGATAAAGGGTAAATGAAGCAAACAGTCTGCCTTAAAGATTGTGAGGATACACAATACACTAATATGAAAAAGAAAGAAAGGACAACTGCCCCAACTGTGACACGAATCCAGGACTTCCCACTGACTAGGCCGAGCGCTACCGGGATAGATACTGGCTACAGGCTCCAGCCGAGCTAAGTAGCTGTTCATTCTTTCTCAGTGGTGACGTAGAGGTCACAAACTGCGCATTATTTCTAGTGTGGAGGCCAAAAAGCAATGTTGGTTTCCCTCCTTGCACTCCCTCCTTATTTGTGCCCTCTAGGTCACCACTGAGAAAGACTGAACGGCTACTTAGCTCGGCTGGAGCCTGTAGCCAGTATCCGCCTCGGTAGCGCAGTGGTTAGAGCGTCCGGCCTAGTCAGCGGGAAGTCCTGGGTTCGAGTCCTAGTCGGGGCAGTTGTCTTTTCATTCTTTCGCAGAATAGTGTATCTTGTATCCTCACAAAGCCAGTCTTTAATGCAGACTGTTTCCTGGGTTTTCTGCAAGCTAATTCTGATAACCTTCCAATGCTTTAAAGTATTTTTTCAAGAGTTTTTCAAGATTCTGCAAGTTTTGCTTGATTCGTACGTTTGGAGGTTTTTTTTTTTTTTATCTTGTCAGCCGTAGCTACATACCAACTAAGCAGTTGAAGAGATAACTAGGTCGATCAACTAGTAGATTAACTAATTACGGATTGCTCAAGCCACATCTGGTTGATATTGGGAGTCAAAACGAATTACATGATTAGATCCGTACGATAACTAAACTGTACGTACAAGTGGATGCATGCAAATTCCTTGGCAATATCATTGCCCGTGCAACAATGTCTATCGCGCCGTTCCAAAAGGTCTATTGCAAAACATCTCTTAATAGACATTTTTTAGAAAAGTTGTTTGAAGGGTTTATTCGTCGTATTAGGTTTACGTTACACACACACAAGCACACAAAGATTATACATTTCGAACACAAACTGCATTCACTTACTGACGTAACAATTAGGTGAAAACAGTCATTATTCCCTGGAATTGGAGTTCAAATTATAGTTCGTTGCGTTCGAGTGAACTCTAATCCGTTTTTATTCGTGTACCTTCACGGCTGTGAGTATGGGGATACGAGCTCTAATGTTTTTTTTTTCTAAACGGCGAAGCCGTTTTTTGTTTAGTTAATTAGGTTTACGTTGCGTGAACGGTGATGGGGCACTACGAATCGAGCAACAATGCATAAACAATGTCCGCTTACATGACGTCCCAAGAGCTCTACTGTTACAATTTTGATGGAGCAATTACTGATTTCCAGCCGTGCAGTGGTATCTATCGAAACGAACTCTTTAATAACTAGTAATGGGCACCTCGAGTTTCAGTGCCATCTATCGGCCGGCAGGAAATGTGCGAAAAACTTTTTTAAATTGCACAAACCGTTTATGCAATTAATCTTAATCGTTCTTTCTGCGTTTAGGGATGTAAAACAGATGAAGGAATTCATACGTAAAAAAAGAAATTTGTCGAACTTACGTGTCATCGTTGGAGATAAAAAAAAAAATTATTTTTGCTCAAAGTCAACAGTTTCCACAATGAATGCCAAACGAGGCGTCTGTTTTGATGGAACACGATCGCTAGCTGGTGTCGACAAGGTACACCAGGAAACTAGAGAATCTGCTAGGTACTGTTCCACCACGTTTTCCGGTGTCAAGAGATAACCAACTCTGAAAATCTACGATGCACATCGGTCATGAGTTTTTTTTAATAAGACTGACAATAACTTTGGACGTCATGGCTGACAAATTAAGAATCATGATCGTTGCGTCTTTAATGTTTATTACAACAGGTAAGAGTATAATAACATAAACCTAATGAGAACATACTATTGTAAATTAATAATAATAATGATAATAATAGTACTATATCAAAAGTGTCGTCTGTGCTTTGTGCCGTCTTTAGTGAATAAATTAATACGAATTTTCGACGGTCATTTGATTATTCCCCAAAACAGTGCGACCATCCCAGTGGGAAGCATAATACTGATTATATTTCCTCTTATTACCAGTATGGACAGAGGAAAAAAGACATGGAGTAAAGGCATCCCAACGCGTTGGTTGTATGCGTCCATACTTAGAAAAAAACCAGCATTTTTGGCCAACAGTATGGTACGCAGCTGAAAAACTACTACACTTTTACGGCCACTATAGTCAGTAGAAAGAATGTTTAGGGGATGCAAAAGAACTGACAAAGGTAACGTAAAGCACCAAAGCTGTTCGATGTTTACTTTACAGTGTGATTTTATGTAGTTTAATCGAAATGTAGCATAGTAAGTTTTCTTTCTACTTAGGGTCCCCGCGCACTAGGCAACCAGGTCATGGGGCCAGAGGTCGTCGCGGCGGGCCAAAAAACACAGCGACTTGCCGCGCAGCCACGTCCGTTTTTCAGTGATAATTCTCGATCACGTGGTGAAAAATGAACACGGAGCAGGTATGGTCGCTCTGTGGTCGCCTGCACGCCGCCCAGGATCCTAGCATTCCGTAAGCATTCTTGTTGGCCGCAGCGACCTGGTCGCGCGGCTTGGTTACTTAGTGCGCGGGGGCACTTATGGAGAGAGAACTGGGACGATTCAATTTCGAGGAATTCGACGCGGAATGTTGGTTCAACACCTTAAAACACTCAGAAAATATACACTGTAAGCGAAACAAAAAATAATAATTTGTTGCTTGTCAGGCAAATAAACGAGGTTTAGCGTAACTATATTTTTGATGCGCCAACTGTATTTCATTTTGTGTTTGAAAAATTCCAACAATACTCTTTACGTTCAACATAACTGTTTAATTTTGTTCAGAACAGCGTGTTGTTCAAACCAAATGTCTGATTACCACAGCAAAATGTGATATGATGGCGACGAACTTTAAACCTATATGTTGCGGTAACGAAACGTTTCGACGAAGCTATGAATTGTGCAACTTGGAGCTGTATTTATCTACTTACAGCAATTTAAATTTAATGGATTAGAGCTATACTAAACAATCAATTGTCATTAATTAACCTAAAAGCTACGAGTGTTTTTTTTATACCGCTGCATCCCGTTATTAATTTAGAAAGCTCCATAATCAAAGACAAAAACTATTTAGGAAATATTTAAATAATGGCAAGGTATATAACGCAGAAATAAATTAAGTTGATCTGCAATAACATGTGGTGGGAGCAACACGGTCTGTCGACTGTGCTTTTAAAGGCGCGTTGCTACTAACCAGCATCTAGCTCATCTAGCTCTATCTCTCTAAACCATGCGCAATGGCTGTTTGCCGTGACGTCACCATGAGTTAACCAATGACGAACGAGAACAACGGCTGCTTGGCCGTCTGATTGACTAGCCCAGTCACGTGATATACACGTCACAGCAAACAGCCATGGTGCGTGGTATAGCGCTTGCTCGCAGCAAGCAAAGGAATACACAAAGAAATATCTTTTAACACAACAACAAACTACGTTGCGTCCTTAATTATTGAGTAAAAATATATTACGTCCTCATGCGCATGGAAGCAAGCTGTTAACGACATTATTGCAACAAGTTGGCGCCACGGTAGATTCTCTATATTCTACCGTGGCGCCATCTAGTGGCAGTCGTGGCGTTAACCTTTACAGGTTGCTCACAGGTGCAAGAAGACATACCGAAACTAAACAGCACAGTAACACTGCAGTATCTGAAACTTTACAGGAAAGTTTATTTGTGTCGCCTTACTGTTTTGACTTCGGATCAGTTAACCCTTTCCTTAAGCATCAAACGAGTTCGTTTTCATTTTCTAATTCCTTTAAATCTGAACTGTGTGTGGCTATGTCTAATGTTTCAATCACGGCATTAGAGAAATTACTAAGTTTATCACGGTTTCCCCGACTTAATTCGTTGTTCACCACCCGTTCCTTAACCCCCGAAGTGGCCGACATCCACGTAGTAATACCAAGGAGTCCTGTTGCGTAAGTCGCTACACCAGTCGATTTGCACGAAAAACATAAAACAAAACGCTTGGAATTAAATCGTTAGTTCGTCGTTGTTTACTGCTTCGCCTAGTTTCCAAAACGTTTACAATACCTCCCCTAAGACATTAATGGAAGCTGAACGTTTAATTTTTCATATTTCAATTTACAGGTACTGAAAATCCGTACGTTGACGAACTCGTGGTGTGGCAAACCCAAGATGTCATGATGCAGTGTCGCCTGAACAAAAGTGGTAAGCAACAGGAAAGTGGTCTCTTTGAGGATGAAGGAGCACGAAGCATGATCTAGCTTAGATCATGTTTCAGATTATAGGTCTGTGCAGCATTTTTTCCTGAAACGGTGACAGAACAAAATGAAGAAGAAAAACAAC
>JAHWFP010084484.1:0-18924 GCA_023313725.1 Lithobius niger
CTTCTGGAACACACATGGGAATTCCGTTGTCGTCCTCATCACTCCCTAAGAGAATTTCAAGCTCCTCTCAACAAGTTCTGGCAAAAGTAGAGAAATCAAGAGGACTCTTACTTCCGATAGCCCCAAATTGGCAGCAGCATGGTTCCCTCAACTTCTAAATCTACTGGTAGACACACCAAGAAGCCTTCCTCTGATGCAAGACCTACTGTCACAACAAAGAGGCACCAAGTTTCACCCGAGTCTCAACATTCTTCGCCTACTTGCGTGGCTACTATCCTCAAACACCTCAAGAACGCAGGCATTCATGGAGACGAAGCATCACACATCACAAGTAAATCAATCAAAACCTCAACAAACCGAATTTACAACAGCCACTGCACAAGATGGTTTCATTGGTGTGACAGAATGGAAATCAATCCGGTCGATCCCCCTATTGGCAAACTACTAAAATTTTTCAACTCCCTGTTCCCCGAATGCCTTAAAAGCTCAACCAGTCTGGTATATCGTTCCGCTATCAACACCTTCTTCAGGGCTGCTGGCAACTCCAAGTTTCTGGACGACTGCTGCATCTCTTCTCTGATCAAGTCTTTTGAGATTGGAAAGCCAACAGCAAGACACAATGTACCCAACTGGAACTTATCCATTATACTGCGAGCCTTCCTAAAAGAACCCTACGAACCCCTTGTCAACAATTCCATTAACATTCTAACAAGGAAAACCGTATTTCTAGTGACACTGGCGGCGAGTCTCCAATGCAGTGAAATACAAGCATTATCGGCTGATCCTGTATTCTGTATTTTTGCACCTGACTTCTCATCAGTAACCCTAATTCCAAGAGCGGATTTCCGAGCGAAAAAACACAAAGACCATGTGAACCAACAAAGCTGATCATCATCCCAGCTTTATCACCACTCATAGGTCAAAAACCTGAACGTTCCCTCTGCCCCGTCTGTGCACTCTACCGCTACGTCACAAGAACGACCGTTCCGGAAACACGGAAAGGAAGAACTCAACTTTTTCTGCCCACCGCAAGAAGCTTTGGCAAAACCTCGGTAGCAACAATATCACAGTGATCCGCGAAGCAATAAAAAGTGCCTATGAAGACTCCTGCATTAACTGCAAGGCGAGCAGTATCAGAATAACAGCGCATGAATTGAGGGCAATCTCCACTTCTTGGGAATTCCACAACGCCGTTCTAATAGCAGACATACTGGCAGCAACGTCTGGGCCCAATCGTCGTAGCCAGACGTGTAGCTTACCCCCCTTAAGCACTCAGAAATGAAGAAGAAGCATGTCCAGATGGAGAAGACGGAAGCATGAAGACGAAGCAGCACGCATCGCAAGTAAAGCAATCAAAACCTCAACGAACCAAATCTACGACAGCCACTGGACAAGATGGTTTCATTGCTGTGACAGAAGGGAAATCAATCCAGTCGATCCCCCTATTGGTAAACTACTAAAACTTTTCAAATCCCTATTCGCCGAAGGCCTAAAAGGCTCAACCATTCTGGTTGAGCCTCCATCTTTAACCAACGGTCCTTTTCAGGGCCACCACATCCTACGAAAGAGATCCAAATTACTGTTTTCTGAATAAAGTGTGAAGTTTGTGAAACTTTTGAGGGAAAAGCCAGTTCGTAACCCCAGGGCGCTCGTCAAGGTGGTGCCCGACACCTAACTTTGACAAGGTCTGGGTCTGTTAATGCTAAAATTAACAGGTTATGTATGTTTTCCTACCGACAACAAGAAACTGCATTTTGCCAGCCCCTCTGACCGGGTCGGCTGAAAATGGTTTCTTTTGTCTAAGGAAAACATACGTAACCAAACCCACCCTACCTCCCCTCTTGAGTCACCGCCTGACAAAATCGAAAATAAAAATAATGAGGAGTGAAGGCGCGAAAGCGCTTTTATAGAGGGTTGCGCCCGCGCATGCGTAATCGGGTTACGAAGCTGGCGGCTACATCGCACCGAAAAACCTCTAGGGAAACGCAAGGTTCGAGGAACTAAAAACTAAAATTAACAGGTTATGTATGTTTTCCTTAGACAAAAGAAACCACTTCAGCCGGCCCAGGCAGAGGGACTGCAATTTTTCTCGTTATGACGGTTAGCCCAAGACTACTGTGGTTCTGAGACACTGCTGTGGTTCTCAATTTGTTAAAAAGCCTTCCGTCGTTTTGTTATTTGCGCGAAATTGAAACACAATGAGGCGTTAGTTGAATTGTCCATTGAACCGAACTGCCGAAAAGCCTCATTTCAAGCTTCCCTCGATGTAAACCGAGTCTTCGCGATCACCAATGGACCGAAAACTGTTTCACAGGGGGGGCTCTACCGTACATTATTTTAAAATCTCCCACCCCATCGCGTTTGTGCATTATGCAAGCTTGGGTTTCCCGATTTGTTTTTCCTCCTTTGGTTGGCATTATGCATGGGAGCAGGTCAGGTTTCAAAGAACCGTGTCCTCCAGCTTTAGAAGAGTAGGGATTAGCGGCCATTTTGTTTGTTCCCCCTTTCTTTTCCTCGGGGCATCAGAGATTCGATACAGTTGGCTTGTAGGACCGGACACGTGCGCATCCATTCAACTTGTGTGTGAAAACTTCTCCTCGCTCGTGGTGAACACCTCAACCCAGCCGTTAAATTGTGGGGCATAAACTTTTCAGAGTTTGTCCCGTTGTGCACTTATTTTTTGCCTTGTAGCCGTGGCGTGGGTTGCATGTTGAAAGAGTTAGTTTTCTTGTTATCAAACGCTTTTAATTTCTATTCTGTAGAAAACTATTGACTAGCATTTTAAGAGCCCGAGAAACGGTCTCCAGCGGCACGAGCAGTGTTTCTGAAAGGGATGTCGTACAGATAATTTGTGCCACCTGTCCTTTCAGGTATGGGGGGAGGGAGTGCTATGAGCTCTCCCATCGGGGTTCGGGGCTTCCTGTGAATCCAACATATTTTATATTACATTGTTTTGGGACCATGTGTGGCCTCTGGCAAGTACTGGCAAAAAAACCAAACCAAAGTGCAAGAAGATAAAATCCGCCACCATCGAAAACCCGAAGGGGGTTTCTGTGTAATTGGGGAGGCCCCAGCCCCGACGTAGTACTGCTCCGTTTTGTGAGGCATCTTTATAAACTACGTAGTAAGTAAATCCAGGACCACGCTAGTGGTCCGCCCGCCAAGTTCAATAATTGTCACACTTATTATAACTTCATTGTAAGAAAGTCATTATTTAACTCCTGCATTGTTGTTGCATGGCCATTAGCTTTGGTACTTTATCTGAAACCAGAGTTGAGCGTATATCTGAAACCAGAGTTGAGCATATTTCACGATGATAAGGATAAATACCTATGCGGCGAAATAGCTTGAAAATTGTTGGAAATGGGCAGTCTTTGTGCCCTGACAAGCAATAGTTGTATTTCAATCAAGTGCACAAACTATATCAAGGTGATAAAAGTGTGTGAAGATCGTTGATTTCAGCTAACTACTGACTACTATCAAGAATTTATAGGGTTTGGGTTTATAAATTCTTGCTACTGACTACTAATTCCGCTCATATAAAATAAATTATGCGACAGATACGAATGGTATTCTGTACTCTTTTAACTCCAATACGTGCCTTTTAAGGTTTGACGTTTGGGGAGGCATTAACTAAAAAAAAATGCAATCATTTGTAATGCTATTTTTCTGTATGTTGGGAAAACGCCACCGGTGATCAAAATAAACATTACTCGTTATTATAGTGTTAACGAGTAACAATGCAAACGAATTGCCAGAAATAATTGGCAACACAACATTGTTGATAAAATGCACGTGCTTGCATGCATGGCTTCGGGCCACTAAGCTCCTAATAAATCCTCAGTCCGCGCTACTTATTGTTGATGGTTGAATGGAAATCAGCAAACGCTTTAATTCATATGATTGAAATCTTCATTCCAGCGAAACTAAAAAAAAAAAATTAATATCTCCGTTCGTATTCAATATTTTTCCACCAAACTTGGCCAGATAGCAGATAAATGGGCAGTGGCTACAATAAGACGCCACACAAAACAAATACAAAAGAGGTGATATCTAAAACAAAACCCACTAGGGTGAAAGAACCTGCCAAGTTTCAACCAATCAAAGTAGTGATATCAGAGCCAAAAAGGCTGCCACCAAGTTACTACCTTAGTTGCCAAGCTAATCCCACTGAGTATTAAATCAAAGGTTAAATCAAAAACCTGGCCATTGCTTTTATCGGTAGCAATGGTCAAGTTTTTGATTAAACGTGTGAGGTAATAGTCGGTAGGATTAGCTTGGCAACTAATGTAGTAATTTGGTGGCAGCCTTTTTGGCTCTGTTATCACTACTTTGATTGGCTGAAACTTGGCGGGTTCTTTCACCCTTGTGGGTTTTGTTTTAGATGTTTTAATCTAAATTTGCACTCCTTGTAGGACAGGACTCGACATAAGAGGGCGCACCGGTGCAATTTGCGCTCCTGAGCTGTCAAAATGCACTCAGGTGACTATGCGCGCAAAAATTTGCGCTGCTTAAATATGATTTTATTGCAATTTCATGTTTTTGAGTTACATTAAGTGTTGTAGGACAAATGGCGAACGTCTAAAAGAGAAGAAAATCGTTGCAAATGCGCATTTTAAGAAACTGCAATAGCATTACATCGTACTTCGTGTTGCAACCTAAACCAGTTTAGAAGAAACAATGATTTTTATTTAGGTAAACATTTTGGATTGCGTTACGGGCTCGAGGTAAGCGTGGGGCCGTCACTAATTGTCCACATGGGAAGTGAACTCGTTCGTTGAGCACCCACTGCCATAAATCGCCTATTAACAGGTCTTCGGTCCACCATCACTTAGGTGGAATGAAAATTTTCATATGAAGAGGGAGGGGGCAAACATTTTTTGAAGGTGCTATCCGGAGGGGGGTGGGGTCAGGGAAAAAACTGCGAGAGGAAGTGCACAAGTTATAGTAGTATGTTAATGTAGTGAATTGCCTAGTATCTTTAGTTTTTACAGTTTTTTTTTTTTTTACAGTTTTTTTTACAGTTTTTTTTTTTTACAGTTTTTGTACACTCATTTTGTGAAAATGACAATTTTATCACATTTTTTTTGGGAGGGGGCATGATTTTTTTTATATTGATGACAATCGGCCAGCCCTCCCCCCCCCCCCTTGAAAAATAATGATCGGTCCCTGAACTGTACCGTACAGTGACAAACTGTTTGTCTGTCTGCGTGTTCGCACCATAACGTTTGAACGTATTATCCTAGTTATGTCAACTTGTGCACTCAGGTACTATGCCACATTTCTGGAGCTCTAAGTTCAAATATGGGTCGAATCCGTCCACTAGGAAGAGTCAAAAATTGTCATTCGTAAGCGAACGCGTTGAGTTCCTATTTTTCGCCAGCCGACTGACGTTAACCGATGACCGCTATTTTATTTATTAACAATTAATCGACTCGTACTGTAATTGGTTTTAACAGGTTTATTGTTTGTTCATTTCAGATTTGTGTGTGGGGAACCGGTGTACTTTTTGCGATGGCGAGCTACACTCGTAGGATTTACTGCCGGTATAGAAATAGTATTTATGTTTCCTATTTTTTATAAAGAGTTTTAACGAATAAAAGTGATACCAACAAAATATACGTTATTTTTTTTAATTTAAAGAATTCACCTTAGTAGTCACCATCCTGAGTCAAAATCATGGTTTATGGAAGATCCAATAAGACTTCAATTTGTTTAAAATAAAACTTCAGTACACATCTGAGACGTAAATAAGCAAAGAGCCAGCATTCACAACAAGCCTGGAAAGAAAATAATGAAGAAATCGCAAGGTAAAGGGGCCTTGTGAATATACACGTTACACTAATCTGAGGAAGAAAGAAAAGACATAGGGCAGTTGTCTTTTCTTCTTTCGCAGATTAGTGTAACGTGCATATTCACAAGGCCTGTCTTTAATGCAGACTGCTTGCGTCGTTAACCTAAAAAGAAAGGTCTTGAAAGAAAAATCTACGGGGAAGAAGGCGATTGTAATCCAAAATCATGCAGTTACTTACTAGGGCCGCCACCATTACGTATTGACATACAGGAGCAGAGCGTGATATTGTATCTGAGAGGAAATACAGTTTTCCCGAGGTGGGGGGCATTGTTGATCCTCCTTCCTCTTCCTCCCTCCCCCACTCTGTCTCTCCTTCCCCCTCCCTTCCTTACTTTTTACAGCTCAGCTCCTTTAAGTCAGCTCAGGAAATGACGAAATGAGACCCAAGACTACTTTCCTGCTAGTGCAGGTTTGAAGTGATAGGTAGTGGGTTTTAGTCGAATATTTAAGAAAGTTAGGTCCTAGAGGGAGAAATAAGCGATACCAAGTTTATATGAAAAATAGGAATTTAGTCTGTAAGTTTGCTATTTGACTGCTCACCACTTCCAACCTGCACTTACGAAGATAGCTTTAGTCTCCTTTTATAGTTTCTGAGCCGGCAGAAATCTATTTTTACATTTAATGTGGTTTGAAATTTATTTTTCTGTCATGAGTACCCGAACTGTATTATGTTATTTTGATGTAAGCATTTTCACCTTTCAAGTTTTTTGTGTTTATGCTTGAAAGTGGGATGCAGTAGGCCACAAAACATCACATCCTTTGTAATGTTCTTGTGTGTGCACTCGACTGAATTGTCGTGGGTGGTCATCTAATGTGGGGTCATCAAGAAAAACCTGGTGTGGAAGAAGGAAAAAAACTAATACCACTACCAAATGTGTCACACATTCTCATTCAGTCTCAAATATGGTGTCTTAAAAACACAACATTAGGGAAGGTTAGTGTATAAGGTATCAAATGAAGTGAATTCTGTTGCATCAATAGTAATTTTAATGACCTTCATTTATTAAACAATTTCACAAAATAGATAATTAAAAACCAGTGCATCATTATGAAATATAAACTTCTGTTTAAAAACGTGATTTTTTAGTCGCTGTCACTGACATTGCATGGTCAATTGTGGCTGCACCGTACGTATAAAATCCTTCAGTAGCCTGAGTAAAAATGACTGTGACTAGATTCGCATCCAAATAACAAAGTTTTATCCGGCTTGGAGAGTTCTTCAAACTAACTGAAACCATAGAGCAGAACAGGACTTCAGCGTGGTTTCATGGATCAGAAAGAACGGATGAGCAATGTAGATTATAAAATGGTGTGGCACTACGTCCATCAAGTGATATGCATCGGCACATAAAATAAATATTAAGTTTATAAGAGTGGATGGACTAGAGGGTAAGTAATAAAATAAGGTTATGTATGTTGCCTTGGAACCCCCTAAAAGTCACCCAAGTGGATCGAAGTGTATAACGGGGTTCGTACTGTGAATGTCATGTTTTCAAGTATTTTCTTAGACTATTTACTGTTTGCTCAGTGTTTTCCAATAATTCCCAGTAACTGCTGAATAGTTGCAAAATTGAGGTCCAGTACTTTCTTCAAATCTCCAAGTTTACACACAGTGACTAGTATGAAAATTTGTGTGGGATACAACTTTGAAAAAAAAACTCATGATTGGGGAAATTTTTCACACCTGAATTCCTTTTTTGTAAAGCAGTTTTGAAGCAATGAAAGAGGATTCTAACAGTTTTCCAGTAATTCCATTAGAAAAAAAATTTAATCAAGGCCGTTTCTGAAATCAGTCTAAGGAACTTCAAGAATTATGGCAAAATAGAGATATCTGTGGTAGCATGTGTGGTTCATGGCCGTTTCTGAATTAAGGCTGGACGGAACTTCAAGAATTACGGTAAAATAGATATAGTATTTACAGTAGCATGTTTTCAAAAACATTACTTCCATGAAAATCACAATTAAATGTTTGTACAAAAACATTCTAATGCCGTAATTTTTGTTTAATAAATAGATAATTAATAATAATAAATAATAAATAAATTACTTCACAAAATAAGGTTAATTAAAGACTTAGCGCATCGTTTATGAAGTGTGATTGACTGTTGAATACGTGTGATTTTTGGTCAACTACCACCGAGGTCATAAGTTCAATTGTGGCTGCATCTTGCGTGTCAAAATCCTCAGCAACCTGTGTGAAACGATCACGACTAGACTTGTGGCCAAACAGCAAAGCTTCGTCCGGGTCAAAAAGTTCTCCGGATTCATCAGAAATGGTTGAACGGGATGGTGACAAGCCTGAAGGCCTCAGTGGATCACATAGGGCAGATGAGTACGGCAGATGGAATGCTGGGGAAGAATGGACAAGACCGTCAGATGAGTCCCTGGAATATGGATGGCCATCTAAAGTGTAATTAGGGTCAGAAGACATAGAATCTGTTGTCGGAGAGTCTGCCGAAACGGTACGTGGGTTTAGATGTAGACATCCGGTGATGAGGTTTACAGTGGCCTGCGAGAGACCACGTGATAACGTTTGCGCAAACTCGAGCGTATCCATGGTGCGACCTGCCCGAAGAATTGCTGAGAGAGCACAGATGTAGTTGCGGGCCAGCCGGAGGGTTTCGATCTTGGACAGCTTCTGGGTCTTTGAATAAATGGGAACGCACCTGAAAAACAAAACAATTGTTTGTGATTAAACAATCCGACATATTAATTGGTGTCATAGGCAGTTACTTTGACACAACATCTTGTTGTAAAACATAATAGTCTTAGCTAGTTTTAGCTTGGACTAACTACTCTCTTCGAGATGGATGAGTCACCTACCACAGCTGCCGCCATACACAGCCAGTGCGCCCGATACTGTTAGGAGACTGGCAGCGCGACGTTGTGTAATAGGAGAACGAAACTATTTCCGAAGGTTTCCCCCAGTTTTCCAGTTTAACTCTCGTCACTCGCGTGACACGAGTGAGGTGGTCCAAGGTGACACGCCACTGACCGATTCTGAGGTGGCACGGCGATCGCAGCTGCATAAGGTCAGAATACACTCGAGCTTACAGGCAGCCGTACGTGACTCATCCATCTCGAAGAGAGTAGTTAGTCCAAGGTTTCAGCTTGCTTTGGTTACTAAATTACGACGCATTTGCAACCTTTTAGGTTACGTTTGTATACAAATCAACCAGTTTCACAGGAATGACAATTATTAACGTTATAATTCCTTGCAGCAGCAGTTTTTAAAGAATTGCTGTCATGAAATTAATAACAGAAAAAGTAATCCTGACGGTTTAATGCTGTAGGTTCTACTCTGGAAACAACTTTTAATATTTCTTATGACAGAAAAAGACCCATTATTATAATCAAATCGACGATGTTGATTATTTTAGGGCTTAACCATATTTTTTTTTCAGTAGCTAGGCCAAGCTAGAGCCGTAAATTCCGTAGTGGCGGCTTATTAAAAGCGAGTATGGGAACAAGAAACTGGCAAAATCACAGGGGCTTGGGTTAGCTACGTGCCGACCGGACCAGCAGCATAAGATGAAACGAGACCCGAAGTCGTAGAACAATCACACTAAAAGTTTTTAAAAGCTCAGCGTGTGCACATGTGCAAAGCAAAAGCAGAACGTTTCGGGATTCCTTCACCCCGATTTTCAAGTGCAATTTTAAAAAATGCGCTGTAAAGCTTCGTTAAACCCAGCATAACACAAAAATCATGACAGCTACAAACCTACTTGAGAAACAATTAAGAATTTAAAATATAAAATGACAAAAATTGAACCCATGCTCAACCTGGTCAAAACAGGTGAGCAGTGGTATGCCAGCAAGTCGACTTTCTCTGGCAAATGGTTAAGGAAGCTTGACAGCGCATTTTTGTTTACTTGCGCTTGAAAACAGGATGAAGGAATTCCTGAATCGTTGCGCTTTTGCTTTAGATATGTGCACGCTCTGGGCTTGTAACATTTTACAGGGCTGATTTATTTCTTGCACTAAACAAAGACTGCACGTCTGTGTTGATAAATTTAGTGTGAGTGTTCTACGAAATTGTTTTTGGTTTAGTTTCTGGACGTGAATTGTCCTGGTTGTATGTCTGCTGTCCAGTGGTTCTGGGGTTGTAAATTTTGGAATTTTAGATTTTGTAATAGGGCGTGTGGCGAGAGGCCAGGGCTCTCAGAAATAAAATAAAATCAATCTGGTTTAACAGTTTATTTATCACAAACAAAACCCACTTGTTCAATGTGTAAGTTTTAATTCCCTTCCGTGCACAACCCTAGTTTCACGAACCACTCGGCGGCGTCTTCTAGCAGTTATTCGGTTCTGCAATTCGACTGGTGTTTACTTGTGGCTACTTGATGCCTGCACCCCCCCCCCCCCCCCACACACACTTTTGTCTCTTCCCAGTTTTCCTTTCAGTGCGAAGATTTTAGGTTTTGCAGTGTTTGTACGTACTGTATTTTTTCGGTGTTTCAGCTTGCCTCTTGATTTTTCAGAGCATTCTGTATTTTTGTTGAAGTACGGTAGATGCAGTTTAGAGAGCGCATGGCTACAGACTCTGGCTCTGCAACAAATTACTCAATCACTTAGGTGAAAGAACCCACAAAGTTTCAGCTAGTACACGTAGTGTATCAGAAAAAAATGGCTGCCACCAAGTTTTCTACATGATGTACCAAGCCTAACCCATGAACTGACCAGAAAGTGCTCTCCTTACTAAGAAATTATACATACCCCCTGTATAGAGTTCGTATGGGACGAAAACCTGGAAAAGTCACGGAGGACTGAGAACAGCAGCCCTACAGCCTACCACCATTAAAACTATTGTATGCTGATGCAGGTACTATATTAAGTTTAGTAGTTAAATTATGACGTCAAACGTGAGGGAAATGTGCAAAATCTGGTTAGGAAAAACATGGAAACGTCAGGGAAACTCAAACCAAAAATATTGTACGGACCCTGTATGAGATCAATCAAAAGTTAAATGAAAAACCTGACCATTGCTACTCTCCATAACAATGGTCAAGTTTTTCATTTAATGTTGTTGGCGAGGTGATAACACTGCTCGCTCAGTACATGGGTTAGGCTTGGTACACCATGTAGAAAACTTTGTGACAGTCGTTTTTATTCTGATATCACTACTTGTATTGGCTGAAATGGGTGGGTTCTTTCACCCAAGTTGGTTTTGTTTGTGATATCACTTCTTTTATATAATTTTTTGGCATACCTAAAGTTAGCCGTGTATTTGTATACTATTTTCTAATTACTGCAGTAGAGCATTTTTTTTAGTGTATTTTTGATAATTGAATTTGTACGGTGAAAATTGCACCCACTTGACTTTTTTTCGTTTTCTATAACCCTGCTGCAGACTAATTAAAGGTACTTTTCAAATATGTACACTAAGTCCCATACTGGTTTCACGAAAATCTAAAGGGTCGCCATGCATTTTATGCATTTCTCACTAACGCCATAGGTTACAATAATTAAAATACTACTATGAACAAAATAAACCGTACGTCAGTTTATCAGGCGCGGAAAAAGCAAGCCACTTTTTTGTGATTGCAGTAGGATGCAAAGAACCCCGAGAGGGCAGGGAAATGGGTACGTTTTTTCTAGAGACTTTTTTTTGCTATCTTTTTACCCTTTCTTGACATTTTTTGCCCTTTTTGGGCCTTTTTAGCCCTTTCGGGGCCTTTTTTAAAGCTTTTAAAGGACGTGTTTTTCTAGAGACTTTGTTTTTGTTTGTTTCTCAGCTTTTTTACATTTTTTAGCCGTCTTTCTTTCTTTTAAGGCCATTTTTTAAGCCTTTTAGGCTCTTTTTTAGTCACCGCCGCACCAGCAAATGCTGGCACAAAAGGCCATTTGTTTTTTTTACGAAGTAGGCAATTTCCGAAAAGGGCAGGGGGCTTTGCCCCTCTTGTCCCCCTCTTGTGCACGCTGCTCTCTGGTTGTAAATGAACAATATTCTTGTCGCTCGGACGAAGAAAAGCTGCCATAATGACCATCTACGTCGTTGTTCACAGATGGAGTGTTCCCAACGTTCACAGAAATAGTATTACAAATTATTGAAATCTATACTGTTAGCGCCTCTCCGATAGCGAAACAAAAAAAAAAGCGCGATTCCCATTCAAATATGAAATGAATGATATATTTCAGCCTGATCTGTTGCATAAAATATTTTATCTCGACGAAGGATAAATAAATAGACGTATATCGCTATAAATAATGTAAAGGAAAATAAACAATCAGCGAAAATCATACACTAGAACAACTTAATACAGCAAGCTACCTTTATGGACTTAACATTTCCATTCAAGTGACGTGACCCGGATTCGAACCGGCAAACTGTTCCATCATCAGATCACTACCATACACTGCCTTTACCTACATGGACACTTGTCCATTGGCCATATCGGTAAAGGCTATGGCAATTGGCGATGGACCGGTTTGCAGGTTCGAATCCGGGTCACGTCACTTGAACGAAACGTAACTTCATAAACGTAACTTGCTGTATTACGTTATTCTAGTGTATGATTTTCGCTGATGGCTGATTTCCCATTTTCCTTTGTAATATTTTATCTCTGTGGCAGAAGTTTTTGTTAGTTTTACTTCAGTTGCATACAATTTTTTTTTTTTTTTTTTTTTTTATTAATAATAATAATCTTTATTCAAAGAGTGTTGCCGAAGGTCTATAAAAGTCCTTGTTTGGCTACACATTTAGACCATTTCGCAATCAAGATAAAGAAAAATCTATACAACAAAATTAAATCACACAGTATGGTAAAAAATATAAAAATAATAATAATCACAGACACAGAAAAAAAAAAAAAACACAATAATTAAAAAATAAAACTATACCTTAGTTGTTAATTAGCCATTCTTTTATTTTGTGTTTGATTGAAGTGTACTGAGTTAAATTTAGTAATTTTGATGGAATTAAATTGAAAATTGTTGGAATATAATGATCTTTAGTTTTTGAGCCATAATTATTTTTAATTAGTGGAATATGGAACCTTAATGTTTTATCGCGAAGGAAACCCATTTTAAATTCATCTTTAATTTTTAAATCGTTGCAAAAGTAATTTTTATGTATAATAATATAGTTCCTCAATTTAGTTACATTTAAAATTCTGTGTTCCTTGTATAATTCTTTAGTAGATTTGTAGTGGTTATGTTTTCTGAAAAGAACCTTTAAAATTTTATTTTGTACCTTTTGTAGCCGATCAATAAGGGTTGAAGAAGCAAAACCATACACTTCAATACCATATCTAAGATGACTGGTAACCAATGCATCAAAGACGATTCGTTTGTTCTTATTATTCAATAGCGATTTAATTTTATAGAAGAAAGGAATCATTTTTCTAAGTTTAGTGATCAGAAGATTAATGTGATGAACATGTTTCCAAAAATTGTCGACCCCAAGTCCAAGATACTTACTTTCAGTAACTTGCTTCACCTTGGTACAGGTTAAAGTACAGTTTGAATAATTTAGACAGTTTTCTGTATGAATATATAAATCGGTACTTGAATATTTTCGGTGTGTAGAACTTATATCAATTGAACAGGTTTTGTCTTCATTTATGAATAAATCGTTAGTCAAAAACCAATAGTTTAAATTATCAAAATCTTCTTTTAGGTTAGATTCCATAATTAGTTTATCGGACTGGATGGACAGCAAAACAATATCATCAGCAAAAAGTATTACTTCGCATGTTATTGGAAATATCAATGATCTTTCCACCCTTTTTTTCCCTTAGAATCAGCTGACACATTTTATGGATAATCAGCTAATGGTTTTAGGCGGAAAGACCACCTATTTCAACAAATTCTAGGCTGATTGATTGATTTACTCTCACTATCGTCAAATTTGCGAAAACCGTGAATCCATGGCGCTCGGATAAAGTACCATAGCCAATCACCGCCAATTAGCTTGAATAATGACGCTAATTCTCTAATGATGTCTGAGAATGTGAACTCGGCCGCTAGATTACTAGCGTGGTCCTTGATACTCCTAATTTCGGAAAGTCTAATCCAACTCCGTGTGGACAAAACATATCGGTATGCTCGCAGTTGCAAACTGTTCTTGATCACCTTACAGATTGGTCGTACGGACGATTGCTTATTGGACGGCATTGCCGTAATTAATTATAGTTTTATCTCCCAAGTTCATTATAAAAGTCTTCTCACATAACTTGCAAACATGGGACGTCCATGGAACAAGGTGACGTTCCTACAATAAATACACCACGTTGTGCCAAAAAAAGTACCAGTGAAAATTTCGTGTCTAAAAATATATATTTTTTTCTTTTTGTAAAAATAAGAATTTTGTTTCTGGTATTTTTTTAAACAAAAAAAACCCCATTTTTTGTTCGATGTTGTACCAATGCCACACGTAAAACTTTACTCTTATGTTTGGCTTCGTGACAACAACAAACGAAAGTTAAAAGTTTCAGAAGACCACAGTCATCTTTCCTGACTAACATTTTTTTTTTGGAGGGGAAGAAAGAAGTTAATGGAAAGATAAATTTACGGTAGCCGCTTACCTCCGTAGATTATCCAGGGCTGCATTCAAGCCATGCATTCTATTCCGCTCTCTGGCATTGGCTTTACAGCGACGTACACGCAACTTTGCTGGTCGGACTTTGCCGTTCGAATTTTTCCGCCGTTCATCTGGGTCGTTTGTACTTTTTCTAGAAAAAAAAAGTGGGAAAATGTATAAGTTAGTTGTGCATTAAATTAAACAGAGGAAGCCCATTCTACAAAAAAGACAATCAAATTTGTGCAAGTATGCTAAAACAAAGAGAGATGAAAGTACGGCGCTACTAAAAATAAATTCAATAGAGCAGTGACACAGCGTAGTATCTATATATATATATATAATTACACAAGATGCGGAACGCTGTCATCGGCAGCGCAGCAGGATATCTGCAGCAAGCAGGACATACGATGCCATCTCCGCCATCTACCGACGGAACGGCAAATTATAAAAGTAGCAGCCAAGGCCCGCTGAGATAGTAACTGCGCCCGGAACGCAACGGCCAGCAGCGCCAACATACAATGCCAACTACCGACCAAACGGCAAATTAAATGGGTGGGAGGGGAGCGAGACGACGCGGAATGAGCGAGCCATGAAGGGCGTCATACTGAAGCCGATGCTGTGAAGAGTGCTTTCGTAGACTTAAAACGTGCGATTTTTGTTGTTGGAGAAAACAACGTTATTTTACACGTAAGAAATCCGCTCTTCCGTTGTTTTTCCCTCCATTTTTATGTAGTGCACCTTGTAGTTATGCCCTCCAAAACCCATACTGGTGCCAATATGGCAGCAAATGTCACTGTCAATGAAACTAGAAAAAAAAACTATATGTAGTCGGCCAGTCCAAGTTGCCAAGTAGAAGACCAACACGATAATGCATCTAATGCAATCGATGACAGTTCGTGATCACGCGAATCAATCATAGAACGATACAGCTTGACATCATCTGCAAATTTTGGCATGCCGATCTCGTATCCTGGATCTTGCAAAAATGCGTATATTTTATCAACAAGTCAATCCGTTATTAGTATTCCCTGACCCTGCAAACACCGTATTAGACACCAAAATGATTATCTTGTCTGTTCTATATGCCAAGATATGGCCGATATATGATTTTTCAGCCATCTTGGCCGCCATCTTGAATATTTAAATTTGCTCAAGGGTGACAAAGTGGCATCCTGCAGAACTTCATTAAGTATGTCTTGAAGCAACACAAAACACCATAAAACATTGAGCGGACGTTCCTTCCAGGTTTTTGGCCCTGCTACCAGACTAGTATGCGAACTCAGAGCTATAGGGTGTGCTTAGCGGGAAAAGAGCCGTTTTGTTTACCTGTTACCCCATCACCACCATGGCTTAAAAATATCATAGATAATGTAGAAACTAAAAATAAAATATTCTTTAAACTGTATCTTGCTCAAGTTTAAAGTCTTGATAAGAATCAACTTCGCGAAAATCATACACAGTTGGCAAAACTAAAAATTGAGTTGGCTATTTTACTTCATGTAGCCTTTCTCTGTTAGACAGTGCCTAGAAGGCGGTTCAGTAAAAGTAACTCCGAACTGGTATTTCCGGGGGGGGGGGGGGGGCACCACGGGCAGGATTTAAAAACTTTCGTAAGTAAGGCAGAAACGTTAACAAAACTGCGTAAAACAAACCTTACAGTAGTAACGATTTCTGCCAAGTTTTCGCAGTCTGAAGTCGTGAAATGTCACAAATTTCATTTACTAGTTCGTCTGCTAGCCCGTTCTGACATTGTTTTAGTTAAAACAGAACGTGAACTAAATCCGTACTTCATGAAAATCTGGTAAAACTGGCAAAATTAAAAAATGAGTTGAAAATTGAGCTGGCTGTTTGATTTGCTGTAGTTCTTTTTCTGTTAACCTATCGCTACTACGATTTGAAGATCCTTTTGTATTATTGCAGAAACAATTCCATTTTTTGTACAACAAACTTGTTAAAAATTCCAAAAAAAATTCGAAGGTACAATTTGTCAAAAAGAGTCCATAAGATCTCAAATTAAAGGACAAAAGCGACCCAAAGGACACTAAATGAGGGATACATTACCTTACATCCCTGAATCAAGGGAGAAAAAAATTAAAATGGAGCATGTCGATTTCATATTATATTTAAAAGCTTTTCCCCAATAATACCCCAAATTGTTTTGAACAAAACTGAGTGAAAGGTTTCGCCATTTTTTCCCCATATTTTTTCATTTTTGAAAAACTGGAGCATGTTGTTGCTTTAAAATGTGCAAGTTTTTTGCAGTATTACACTATAGGTCATTTAGGATAAAACTGACCAAAGATTTCACTATTTTTCAGCTCTTGACAGTCCATTTGAAAAGTATTTCTCCCCTACTGCCATACTTGCACACAGCAGTTCATTGGCATTCATTGTATAGCCTAGACGTCCAAAATATGTCCTTAACCCAACCCCCAATTGTCAATGGCTAGCTACGGGCCTGTTTATGTAATTTTAAACTGAAATCTGATAAATTTGGGAAGAAAATATTAAAAAAAAACTGATTCAGTTACAATTAAGTTTTTACGAAAACTGCTATCCTGAAAACCGAATAAGAAAAATCACCGAAATTTGCTTGAAAACAATTTGATACACGAATCTCGACGTATCTTGGAGAAGCCATACGCGTTGTAACTGTTTACAGGCGATATATGACGTCACTTGAAGGGTATTAACCAATCAGAGTACTGTACTAGCTAGACCTCAACATGGAAATCGCCAAGATTACCCAGTACTACTTTAGGCCAAAGGTCGGGGTCTAGCTAGTACTGTACTAGTAAGTCCCCAACTTAGACTAGCATTGAAATCACCAGTAAATTTGGTCCGAAGCTTAGTCCTGAGGTCGAGGTCTAGCTAGGCTGGGGCTTACATTACGCCCGGTCGTGTTTAGACCTCAACTGGAAATCCCCACCGTATGATCTACTATGCTTGGATAGAGAGTCAAATTAGATACGGGGCATTGAAATTTATGGCTTTGCCGCTGACTGCCACCTAAACCGACTACAAAAATTACAAAATATAAATATAAAAATTTTGTTCAATGAATATGGAAATTTAAAAACTAAGGAAGTTTATAGGAAAACTGAAATTCTTAAAATAAGGGGCCATTCAAAAACCACGTGGTCGGCCAGGGGGTGAGGGGGAGGTCGGATTTCGGCTACAAGTAACCACACTGGGGGAGGGGGGGGGAGGTTCCACGTAAACCACGTGGATATTGCATTGTAGGGAAAGCTCTTATCTCCAGTGAACTGGTGATTTACCGTAGAAGAGTCTGTACGCATAGCATCTCAATAAGCCTTACATTGTTCTTATATTGTTCCTATATCGACCTTTACGTCTCAGTCCCGTCAACCGAAATTTCACGCTAAATTTCCCGAAACTGAATTTCCCGCATAGCGGTGAAATATACCACCGCTTGCCGTAGAAATCCTCAACAAAGTAAGAGGGTTAAATAGTGTGCGGTTAAAATGTCGAGTGCTTCAGTGGGACAATTCAATGCAGTGATGTGATACGTAATAATGAACATATTGTGTTACATTTTTCTACTTTCCGTCTGTTACAAATCCCAGATGAAGTTTAGTAGCGGTCGTTGCAGATCGCAAAAAAAAATTGTTGAAAATATTTCACACGATGAATCCAACAGCTGCGTTTATTAAAAGCGAAAGTGGAGTATGGAGGTACTTTGTAGGGTTTCTCATGTCGAACACTATCGATTCACCAAATCTGGTACGGCACATTAATACAAATTTTATATGATGTCAAAATACATTAAGGTGTAATTTTTTTTTAAGTACGTGGAGGGGGGGGGGTGGCTATGAGCCACGTGGTTTTTTTTTTGGGGGGGGGGGGCAAGATTTGGCCACAGATGACCACACAGGGGGGAGGGTAAAAATGGCTTTAAAAACGGCCACGTGGTTTTTGAATGGTCCCTATACTGAGAGATTTTGTAGTTATTCCAAAAAATTATTTTAATCATTAATATAAAATCGGTTCCAACACCAAAAATGCTTACATGCGAAAAACAACTTACCGATAGGTGCCCTTTGTAAGGAACCATTACAGGAAAAGAACAAACAGCTACAAAATCCCTTACATCTTCAGTGAAATCCCATTGCGGCTGCTTCAACTTAATAAATTATTAACCATTAGAAAGCATCTAACTGCTTACTTTTTAGACCAATAACTAATAGATTAGCTTTTCTTTGTTTATATGATACGGCTTTTTTATGATGTTTTTGTTACTGATAATGTCTAATTTTGTTTACGATATTATCTCTGATAGAGGTAGTTTGTTTCTCAGAATGTTTCTGATTTTTTGGTGGGGAGGGGGCCCCACTTGTTCCTGACGTAATAATAATATAATAATAAAAGAAATTTACCACGATAAGTTATCTGCTGCGGAAGGGCTGTCAGCCGCTAACACCGCACCGTGGAAAAGTAGGACGGTGATTTAGAAAACTGCTAAGACGGTCTCTTAAGGAAAAGGGACAGGTCTTCCAACAACAATTCGTTACGAGAAAAACACTTAAAG
>JAHWFP010084485.1:18441-31354 GCA_023313725.1 Lithobius niger
GTATGCAACTTTGCTACCATCATGTGGAAGTTGATCAGGAACGTAATTCCATCTCTCCTATTACTGGTTGCATCAGGGAACCCTCCAAATACTTGCTTTTTGTCGTTGTACTAACCTCCCTGTGTGGGTGTATGTTCCAGCAGCAGTAGCTGTGAAACTTTGTGGTATACAATGATTCACCGCAGTCAGCTGCAGAAAATTTTTCATAAACAGGTACTCCAATATGTAGGCGATGTGCCGAGTTTGCAAGAGAAGAATCTAGAATCGTGCAGAGTTCGAGTTTTTGGTGAACAGTTATTTTGTAAGGAAACTTATGCTGCTTAACTGACTTTTTATTTACACCATCTGAAAACTCTCTCGAGACAATATATTTGATATGTTGGAATGCCAAAATCAGTAAGAAAATGTCGAAGTTATCACAATTTCATCAGATTAGAATTTTTCGAATATGGACATAAGTACAAGTTGCATTAGGCTCGGCTTGAATTATTCGAGTATCTACCAATACACCATTTTAACCATCTTGCCAAGACCTGCCTACTTTTAGAAGCGCCAAATAAATAGATTAAAACACTGTAGTTATTTAGTGAAAATATTAAAAAGGGAATGACCACACATTGCGAAAGATTGGCAGCATTTTTCCGGTACTCAGTTTTTCATGTGTACGTCATGGTATGGAAGTGGTGACAAGTGTGAAGAAATCGAAGATTAAAAGTAGCCAATTAAGAGAGCTCAGCCCCACATCACAAAGTTTTTATGCTGTTGACTGTGTGTGTTTAGTGTAATTGCAGTTATGCTATTATGTCATAAAATTATCGCTAAGATGTATTTCAGTAACATTTGTTTGGGAAAACACCTTTACGTTGTGCAAGATGAGATGACGTACACTGGGCAATGTACTCTTAATGTCCTGAACCTTTTTGCCATATACATAATTCTTTTGCAGCAAATTTTCATTACGTTATTTTTTTTTTAATTGACCATTAGTCAATATCCTTCATTATTGATTGGGCTAATGACATGAGCCATAAATACAACTTTCTGAGAATTCGCAACAATCTCTTATTTTATAAATGACACAAGAAGCCATCTATCCAGTCCGTGAATTGATCATCTTGTTTCATTAAGTCCATAGGACACGAAAGTAGAAACTTAAGACATGCTTATTTCATCACTTGTTGCAGTTAAATTTGTTGCACGTTACAGTACTTGCTAATATTGTGCAATAAGTTACGATGCAACCATTGCAACATTGTAACCATTGTTACAATGTACACTAAATCTATGCTGTACTGTTGTGTTTGACTCTGGTTTTGCAACATGATTCCGCAAATTAACAAGGTTATGACCAGGATTGTTAATTTCTGAAGTTTGTTTTAAGTGTTACTCAATTGCGTAACTGTACTTATTCAAGAAAGTTGTTAAGGCTGTGGTTAAAATAAGCTGATTCAAAGCCACCCCAAATAAACAAATGTACATGTACAGCGGACAATTTGCCAGGTACCCGTTTCCATACCAATCCAAATGAAACGCGATATTAGAAGTTGGCATCCTGGAAAGACAATGCTTATAACCGAATATTTTTTTTTTACTTTTGTTGAGTTACAAATTTTATGTAAGCATCTAGGTGTAGTCAAGTGGTGTACCCTACAGTCTTACTAAGTTTACAGTTGAAGTGTTATTCGATACAAAACTATCCCTTGACAAATTTGCCAAAGAAAATTGTGTGCTTTGGGATACGTTGGTGTAACATTCCATTGTTGATTTCTCTTTCGTAATGAATGATGACGTTTCCCTAGTGATATACACTTTTCTTCTGTTTGTACGTAAGAATAATAGTTAATATTTGAACTTGACTAGTTGAAGGAAGTGAGATTGTTTACCAGTTGAAACATATTTTTGTATGTATGGTATCTAGTACTCAAAAAAAAATTTTTAGTTGCTGTAAAGATATTTGTTATCAGTTGCAAACGTGTAAAACAAAAAAGAAAAAAATCACTCCGAGCAAATTATTTGGATGTTACATGATGATTTACTATACAAATATCTACACAACGTCGGTATGTTACTTGTCATCTAGCCATTTCTTTGTTGGCCTCAGTTATGAATGATAAAGCCAAAAGTAGTTGAAACAGGAAATTTTAGTGAAGTCATGTATTCTTCGAGTAGTTAAAAAAAAAAAAGTTGGCTGCGTGTTCAGCTCGGCTTGACACTTACACAAGAGCTGTGAAAGAAAAATCATTCAATATTTTTCTCCTAGAAAGCCGTCTTGGAGCAACAGTCGTCTAGTTAGCGAAAAAATGGTAATTTGGCACGTAAATGCCAAATGAGATTCTTGTCTGTGCATTTTGAAAGTTGATACATTAAGATTCAATTAGGGTTAAAAATATGCCTAAGTAAAAAATAAAAAAAAACTGCTGTCTAATGCAAATAAATTGCCTAGTTACTTACATGTGGATCTTCGCAAATAAAAACCGTATTTTTTTCAGTTTCAGTTTCTGGAATTATCAAATGTAAATTTTTGTTTCCTCATTAATTGTGGTGGAATTTGTGTCGCTACTTGTCAACCTACGTTGTCACTGGCGTGCCCAATTTTGCACCACTCTTCATATGGCCTTACCTTTGTCACTTCCCTGTATTTTCTAATATTACGGGCAATAATATAAGCATCCATAAGCATAAGAATATGGTCTATATACATGTACCTTAGTATAAGTACGCTGTGCTTTAACGATCACTGCGGTCTATTTTGAAATTTTTGTGAAGTAAGACTTTTGGATTTTTAATAACCATTTTGATGGTTTAATAATAAATGTGTTTTAGTTTTGTTTTGCCAGACAGGGTTAAACCATTTAGACCTATACCAATAGCTGCACTATAAGCATATCCACGATAAATTTTAAAGCTCTCTATGCTGTTTCATACGGTTGCAGTTTCATAACACGAATGGGACGAAGATTGAAAAAACAAATTATGTACAGTATATTTTTAAGTTTGTCCAGAAATATTGTATGTTTATGGCTAGAAAGAGTTCTAGCGAAGTCTGCCAAATTTTTTTTTTTTTTGTGACTGCGATTTTAGCTTGAAATGCTTTTTCTTTTCCTGTGGACCATTTATTGAAAAGATTTGAATAATTTTTTCTGTGTATCAGTATTCTTTAGCCTTTTAGTTTCCATTGCATATGTTTTTTTTTTTTATTGTACACATGTGATGCATATGTGTAAGTAATGGCCATAAATTGATATGCTCAGCACAACCAGTGATGACGTATTGTACATTGTAGTAATGTCCGTCATAGATTAACGAAGGCGGATAATGTTAAAAATGTGTAATTACGACCACGCCAGGTTTGAAACGATTTATTTTGTAAAATTTAACCTGACAATAAATGTTGCCTTTATTCTCTGCAATTTTTCGTTGATTTTTTATTGGTTATTTGTTGAATTTGCTGTTTAGGCGACAAGCACTTGTATATCTCAATTCTGGACCTATTTTGCACTCGTGAATAAGGCTGCGCCAAAACCGATACTCGATAAGACCAGATGCCGATATTTTTGTAATATCGGTATTGAATCAGTAACAGCAACTTTTCCTGAAATATCAATAACTCGGGAACCATTCCAGATTACGGCTTGCGGTTTGTGTCATTTTGCTCAGTAAATCACTTAACTGTAAATCGCCTATTAACTGCGTGTCAAAGTTACGGCTCACCTACCTTAAAGCCTATTAGGTCAGAAATCATTGGAGCAAGGCTACAAGGAGCCCTCAACGAGTACTTGTTGCATGCTATTGTTTAAGAATGACGAGAGCCATTTCCGAAGGTCGCCACCGATGCCACATGTACAGAGTTTAAAAAGCAACTTGTGGACAAGTAACTCAAAAAGCTTTCTTGACGTCGAAATAAAATGTCAAGGGAGTTTATATTTCAGCAAAAGCAAATGTTTGAGCGTGGTGTATCATTATCTTCCGTGTACGTTCTGCCAAAGGTTACTGTTTTTGTAATGGTCTTGAAAGAAATGAATGACTAAAACTCAAATGTTGGTTAAAGGCGCCAAATCTCTCCCTTCGCTTCCTTGCAGTATAAGTGCACTTTGCCGCTGTTGGCTTCCAATGGCAAGTCAAGATTTAGGATTCAATTTAAACGTCTCATTTGATGTTCGCTGGGTTTTTGATGAGACTGGGCTCTGACCATGCACAGGCAATCCCGTGCTACATTTTGGCATCCAGTTGGGTCTTTAATACACGAACCCAACTCAATGTCGCAACAATGGAAACCTCTGCTCATACGGGCAGGCGGCCCTCCACATTGGTTGCTTTCCGGAGATGAAGATCCCTTACCCTAAGTAGAAGTAAAAAATTGTTGCTGAATGGGGCGATCAGGTAGTCCTAGGTCTCAACGCCAGGATTCTACAAACAGTCCAGTGTGGGTCATCCTGAAGAACAGGGACACATGCCTCATTTTCAACCCTCATTGCTAACACTTTTGGAAATAAGGTATGTGTAATTTCTATTTTTTAGCCTACCATTACTTGAAAGTTGGCTGTGCTGGTGTTAGTATGCCAGTACTAGTACCAGTATAAGTTCTTATTTTGCTAGTATCGTTTAAAAATTACAGACAGTAGTATCACGGGTAGATAGGTTTCTACCCATGGTAGTATCGATAGTTGTTTTTTCGACCATTCGACCAAATTTTAACCTATTTTGAAGTTCAAATACATATTTTTTTTTATGACCGACTCAACTGACTCTTTGGCCATGAAGCAAGTTGTTTCCTAAGAGTCTGTCGAGTTGTGCAGAGCTCAGGAGAGCAGCATAGAGGCTGTTATAGTTTAGTCGTTTTTCCCCTCTCTCGCCTCACATTTAATAATACATTTATTTAAACAAGTTAAAATGGGAGTAACGGGGCGAGAGCAGCACCCACTTACATTGTACCAATAGTTTACTAAAAGAAAATAATATTTTATTAAGGCTGTACCGATATTCGTGGTATTGGGCCGGTATTGCTGAAATAGCGATAACTCGTGAACCATTCGAGATAACGACATGCGGTTTATGGCGTTTTGCTCAGGAAATCACTCAGTGTCTTCCTCGCTATCGTTTTAGTGTTAGTTACTGTTAGTTAAAATCGGAGGAAGGAGACTTTTTCTGTAGCAGAATCTTTGAGCAGCTTGCGTTTGAATGCTGCAAAATTTTCATGGTAGCCACCTCCGAGGGCAGTAGGATCCACGATTGCCCAGCACGCAACAGTAAAAAAAGTATATACAATTTAATGTCTCCTTCCAATCAAAATGTGACTGATGGCCGTGGTTAAGTTTTTTTGTGTTGTCTACAATTAACGGAGGGTCTCTTCCCTTGACGTGAGAAACCTCTTTGTATCTGCCTATGCTATAACGCATAATAGATGCCGTACAATCTTAAAATAAATTCACCAGTGACCAGGGTTGGGTTTTTGACGTCGAAAACCAGTTTTTGACATGACATGTCGAAAAACATCGTAAACTGTCAAAAAATGACAAAAACCGTCAAAAAGTGTCGAAAACCACAAAAATCAACATTGAACTGCCAGATTCTATCAATTGTAGTAGCAGTTTTAGGTAGCACGGCAATAAGTGAACTCTTTATTAATTAACATGAGATAAAACATCAAAAGCTCTTTGTTTTAAACGTAATAATAATGGGTTCTTAAAAAGTTTGAAAAATTTTTTTAAGATTCTTTGCCATTTTAACTCCCAGTCTGTTAGGTGTAACTTGGAGCGCATAGGTTTGTGCTGTGGAATGAGTGGAGATTATGAAAGTGGATCGAGTGGCTGATTGAGGTAACCGTCACATATATATTTGTTATATATATATATATATATTTGTTCAACAAATTAAGTATTGGCTTTTGCTGGGCATAAGCACACAGATTGCGACACACATCTTATGATTATTTTAACTGACTACCCTAGACCTAATTACTACAGATAGAAAACAAACTCTGACATTAGGGCTTAAGATTGCAACCTGTTTAGAGTGGAAACATATTTAAAAATTTGTCAATTTCTCTACCAGTAAACAGGCTGCAATCTTTATAATTCTCTATGTATTTATTTACATTTTCTTCTTGCTTCAGCGGAGTATTTTAACAGTTTTTGACATGTCAAAAACCTATGTGAAAAATGGGTTTTTGACATGACGTTTAAAAACATGGTAAAAACCGGATAAAACCTGTCGCATGTCAAAAACTTGCCAACCCTACCAGTGACGGAATTTTCAAATGTTAATGTGTAATATAGACCACACATAGGGTCGTAATAGGTTTTAAAGAGAAAGAACACCATATATAAATAAATTTTGTAGATAGAAAGAGCTAAATAGAAGAAATTTCAACCTAGCCAAGTTTTATTTATTTATTTAAGTATAATAAACAATACAACAATATGTGACTTACCATAACAACTTCGCTGCTAGTTTGCTATTATTAGAACTAAAATATTAAGGTAGTGAACCAAATTTTTACTCAGGCTTGCCTTGAAGCAACGCTTGTTGATTATAAATTCAGAAATGACTAACTGATCAAAAAGTTTTCAGTTTCCTTTTTTTTTTTATTTCAGTTATAATTCTTTAATTTTTTTGCTAGTTAGTTGAACCGTTGCATTCTGTAAATTATGTTGGCTGCACGTATACCAACCTTACCAATCCGGTACTGATACCGATCCAGTGTTAACATTTTTGCTGGTACTGATGCAGATTTAGAAATTTAATATATTTTTTAATAATCTAATTTTTATCAATGGTGTAGTTTTCTTCAAATGTCCAATAATTATTAAAATTAAAAAAAAAATTAAAATAGTAACCAACAGTTAAATAATAGCTAGGAAGACACGTACTCGGTGATTTCCTGAGCAAAACGCCACAAACCGCATGTCGTAAGCTTGAACGATTCCAGAGTTATCGATATTTTTTTGGTAAGTTACCAATACCACAAATATCGGCAACTGATTCATCCAGTATCGGCATCGGTTCTGTCTTAAATATTAATAATTAAATTTAACAACCCCCAAGCTGGTGAACACGCACTTGGTGCTGTTTAAAATGTTATAATGGTTTCACAACAAATAATTAGAAATCGTGTTTTTGTGGGTAACGTAACAAAAAATATTAATTTAAAATTGCCGCACAAAAAAAAGTATTAAAAATGATACAGATCAGTAGATTAGGCTAAATGGAGAGAAAATTTTAAACAAAAAATTACTCAATCGTAATAAATTGCGAATTAATATTACAATTATTTTTTTTTCATTTATTTTTAGCTTGTTTAATGAAACCTTGTATTATGTAATTCAAAGTGTATTACGTTTTACGAAATTAATGATGCTCCGTCAAAATGACATTGCTGCAACCGACTTGAAATTTACATTTAAAAATCAGCATTTTGTGCCTGCTACAACTTATACACTTTAAATTACACTTTATTTATGACCGAGCTATATAAAGATCGTTTTGCTCATCGCTCCGTTTCGTTTTGGCCAATGGATTGCGCGTCTCTCGTTTTAGCGTTAGCCTTCCCCCAAGAAATGGCGTCTGGCTGCAGCGTTAGTGAATACGGTAAGGAAAAAGTCAATATTTTCATAATTAACAAATAGAATTAGGTTCATGGTTATTTGTGCGTGTCAAATCGGGTTTAGTAAGGCATCATTACGCTAATTAATGTCATTTTTTCGGGCGATGCTTGAACATCGGATTCGAAGTAGGCCTACTTTGATTTTTGGGGGAACGGGTTTGTGTGTGTGTGTTGTGTTAAGGTGGGGTTTAGAATTAGCGCATATTACCGTGTTTTTTTTGCCGAAATTAACTCGAAAGCCTTTTCTAGTTAAGTTTTTGGCTGCACGTTTATCGGTTTTGTTATTGGAATCGATAAATGCGCGCGTTTTTGTACACGAACCGGTATTTCGAGTAAGGTAACAAGCTCTAGTTCATTGCGGCATTGAGGGAGCTATGCGGGGAAGCAGTGCTTTCAGGGGGTGCTTTTGGAGAAATTGGCTCCAATTTCGTGTTTTTAGTATTTTTTATTTTTTTTTGCTGTTTGTACGTGTTTGAGGATTTAAGTCTAGATTTAAGTAATGGGTCGCTTTAATGTTATGATTTAGCAAACCGTACATTTTTTTCTAGTGGAATTGGGATATCGTTTTACAAGTTAACATTGGTTATGTGCCGAGTGTAAGGTGAAACCCATGTATGGGATGAAACGACATTTTGTAAAGTTGAGGCATTTTTTCTTTTTGTGTGTGTTTTTGTTACTGCGATTTAAACATTTTAAATATGTTTATTAATTGATAAAAAGTGAATTCCATTTTTTTGTTTGTTTTGTTTTTTAAAACGTGTAGTTGGTTGTACGGTGGTTTCGGGCAGAAGGCTGATGATTGTTTAATCTCACTAGAAGAATTAAGGTCGATGAACCCGTACTCAAATGCATTGTAGTGATGTTCGCATTGTTGAGTATTTGTTTTATTGAGATGTTTTATTGAGATGTTTGTTTTATTGACCGCCTGGGAATCTGGCTGTTGCAGACATAGGGCCTTAGGGCTTCGGGCAGATGACCAGGAGTGGTTAACGCTCGTTAAACCCTTTTTTTATTGAGATGTAAACCCCCCCATATTTTGTGAACTCTCTAGGATAATATTTGGTTGGGCTTTATTAGTCTGGACGCAAACAATTTACATTATTTCCAAGTCACTAATGATTTTTTTTTCATTGTTATTGTAAAGATCGTTATTTGTATGCTGGCTGGAAAAGCTGATGTTGCCAGGAATTCAGTTATGCCTTTTCCCAAGCGTTAAAAAGTGTGCAATTCTAACAGATTGTCATTATCAAGCTGGAACATCTGGAATTTAGCTATGCATTATTCCAGGCCTTGGAAAGCGTGGAGTTCAGTCAGATTGTAGATATCATGCTGGGAAAAACTGGAATTTACTGATAGTGCAACAGAGTAACCTGGTTACAATGGGACAGGCCAAATTTAGCAAAGTTTGGGGCAAACTTCATTTCGGTGAACAATAGCAAGTCTTGTAGTGTTTTTAGTCGCCAACTTTCTTAATGGGTTTGAGCAATATTGCAAAATGAATGACATGGGAAAAGAAACAAAAGAGTTTTTTTGGAAATCTGTTAAGTATTCCAGGGCAATGTTGGTTTGGTTACTGGTGCATTTGGAAAATTCTCACCCCCCACTTGGCGTGTGGGTGGACGACCATCACTGTGAATTGAAGGGTAATATCGATCAGTAGTGACAACCACTCATAAAAGGTGCAAAAGCCAAATATTTTTTTAATATTTGCCTTACGCCAAGGCATATAGGGGATTGGCATTCACGACACGGGGAAGTCTGCCCTTTCAATAAATAAGTAATTTTATTTTGCTCAAAGAAGAAAAAATAAGAAAAACCTTCTTTGCAATTTTTGATCATGCTACACGATGCAAAACACGCCATTTGCTCCCATATTACGGCATCCTGTGTTAGCCATTGTGCGCAAAAAAAAAGCACATCATTAGCACGCGGTTGGGAACGAAAGTTTTATACTAAGAGGCACTGTTTTACTGTTGGAGAGGCCGGGGTGGTGCAACCCCACTATGCCTAGTTCAAGGAAGAAGCCAGAATGATTGTAGAATTGAGGGTTTATTCCAGGGCCACGTGGTCTGTCCTTATGAAGAGGTTAGTCAGTGGTTCAAGGATGAAGGGTGGCATACTACCAGCAGCGTTGTTGCTGGTTAGGGACCAGAACCCAGAGTGAAGCGTAAAGGGGCTGCAGGGTCCTTTTATACCAAAAGCAGCTACCAGCTCCCACCACAGGTAGAGCAAAGTACTTCCTGTAGTATATTGGTATCCCAAAAGCCACCTCTGTCAACAGCTAACCCTTGTACCCTGCGACGCCACTTGGAAATAGCATTGCGAGCGGTAGGGCTACGCGGTTAAAAGGTCAAGGCTCAAAAATGGTCAAGGCCTGAGCCATCTTGACCACTGATCTGCAAGGGCAGACTCGTACATGAAAGTAAATAGCATGACTGAAATACATTGTTAATAATAAAAGTTGTAGAATACATAATGAAAGAGCCATAGCATCAGAAGAATTGGGCCAACTAGGGACCTAGATTAGGGTACAAGATTAAATATGGAAGGCATTGGGAACTGTTGTTGCAATGGGGGTTGGCAAACGGGTGGAGGGAGACACAATTGCTTCACGTGTGGGGAGGAGGCTTGACGGGGTGCAGAGAGGGCTGAAGAAGCACGGGCCAGCAGATATTGTGCCAGGACCAATTGGTATATTTTGTTACTATAAATCCACGTCCATTCTTGGAAGCATTACGCCAGTTAAAAAATATTAAAATTGCGTCGAACCTTCACATTTTTCTCTTGGGCTGTGTATATGCTCTTCTTCCACTCTTTTGGCACTGTTGTCAGAATATATATATTTAAAAAAAAAGTAAATTTAGCATCACAATTGGTGTTCTGAGAGTAGAAAAATCGTATTTTAAATGGATGGTTATGGAAAAGGCTTGGAATTTTGATTTGGATAATAACATTTGGACCCTGAAAGAGGTATAATGTTCGACCATCTTTCAGAGGGTTATTTCTCCCACACCAGCATTTTGGGCATAATGAAAACTTGGGGGTTGCCAGGGCTGTCCCCCCCCCCCCCCCCCCCCACACACACACACACACATTTTAAGCCAACCACGGTCAATAGAGACAGCAAATTAATAATAACTTAATATAAATAGCATTAAGGGTTGTATAGTGGTAACAGCTGGCTGATTATATCTCATGAGACAAGTGGCATAACGGTGGCAGACCTAAGCTTAGTTGCCTGACGAAGCTGAGCTGGTTGGGGAAAAGGGGACCCTGGCAAAGTCAATGCTGGCAATGGTAATGTGAAAGACTAACAGCCTTGTTAGCAGCTGTGGAATCTATTTTGGATAGTGTCTCTCTCCCTCTCCTTCAAAACAGCCAGTTAGGTTCAAAATTGAGTTGGTTTTTGTATACAAGAATTAGTTTGCTTCAGATAGCATAAGGCTGAAATTTTGGATGGTCCCATGTGTAATTGCATGAACTTTTATTTTAGTTTAGTTCAGCATACATTAGTGTGGTATTTACCAAACAATTCCTTAGGTACTAGTAAAAGCAAACTAGGCCAGAAATATAAACTAATTTTGAGGATGTGGAATGATTTCAAACAAATCTTAAATAGAAACTCTGGATATGATTAGTAGGGTTTGTACGGGCAATGTCCTGGAAAATGAAAACGGAATTCCAGGCCTGGAAAACTGCTTGAAAGGCGTAAAAAAAAAGCCTCGTATCCTGGAGTACTCCTGGAAATGCCCTTTAACACTAAAAAGCCTCTGTAGACCTAGTCAGTTTTCCAAAGTTTATAGTAAAATCATTTGTTTATATATGGCGCATAGCCAATATGCTCGGTTGGTGATGTAAAAAAAAAACGTTGTCTCTGTCCTTGTTGTATACTTGTATTCTTTTATCTAGAGCTTTCCTCTTCATTATGTCTATTTTAATTGTTGGATTGTCAGTTAATTATGCGTTATGGTACTTGAATTTTCGTTGACAAGTGTTGGAAAAATCCTGCAATTTTGAATTTACAAGTAGTACGAACCCTGTTAGCTGAACTAGACTAATAATTGTCTTCTTACGAGTGGTACACCCCAAATTAGGAGTCAGGGACGCAGTGACAATTTGGTAATTATTCGGCCTTCAGTCTAAGTATACTGAATTCGGTTGAATAATGACATTTAGTATTCAGCAGAATACTAATTTTGTCTGAATAATAGTATTCGTTATGCGTTGGTTTGCCGTTTAATTGTTTAATACAAATGTACGTAATATTGTTTAAAATATTTAGCTTAGCATTTATCTTTTGTTTTGTGACAAACTGTCTTTTAACATTCCTAAAAGAAGGAAAAGTTAAGGGTGATTGATTTTTTTTTTCAAGGCTTAATCCGAAAGTTTAAGCTTTATGAGGGGGAGGTTTTAAATTTTTCAAACAGCAAGATGTGCGTTGTGCATAACTTTACCTCAGTTTTTTCAAGTGTTATCTTCAGGAAAGCAGGTCAACTACTGTGTCTACCATTAATAAGTATGGTCACGCATTTTAATCAATACCGTTCGTTTAATTTACTGGTATTCGGTCTAGGAGGCCTATTCGGCCAAATAATTTGGTAGGCTATTTGGCCATTATTTGGTGTTTGGCTAAATAATTTAGTATTAATTATAGTAATAATTTCGAATGTGTCAATTGTTAGGTACAAAATATTCAGCATTTGACAATTTATCTATTTGGTGGTATACTTGGTATTTAGTATTCGGCAGATTGAGTATTTGGTTGTGTATTAGGTATTCACTACTCAGCAGGTTACGTATTTGGTCGTATGTTCATTATTCGATAAATTTACTATTCAGTGCATCCCTAGCAGGAATTTTGCCTGGCAAGGAAGGGGAGAAGGGTACACAAAATTTTAGATTCAAAATGGGTTCGAGGATTTAACCAACTGTCCTAAGGAGGGGAGGGGGGGGGAGATTGCTTTTTAATTTCCTCAGCATACTGTGAAATAATTTTTCATCAGTTGTGTGCAATTAATGTCTCATTTGTTTACTGGTGCCTGTATGTATTTTCAATATCCCCCTCCCCACCTGTGGGTGTACCGCTGCTCCCAGCATATTTAAACAGGCGGTGCCTGCAGTGTTAAACCTGTGTTAAAGTTTGTACTCTTACACCAGCATGGAAATATGCCAACAAATCCATGCATTTTTGTTTTGTGTATTGCATTCCTTTGGGGGCCCCAATTTTTCGGTTTTCTCCAAATATAAAGCAAAACAAATTGACTGTCTTCTAGTGGTTGAGGATTGTTGACTGGTTCAATGTACAATTAG